>PVJI01032713.1:0-11923 GCA_004026765.1 Micronycteris hirsuta
AAGGAGAAGGATACAGATTGTGAGTGAATGACTGAGAGACAGAAATATGTTCAGAGATGGAGACAGAGAGTAAGAGAAAGACTTGTGGGCCAGTCTGCTCCCTACTGAATGTCTGGTCACAAGCATCTGGAGGCCCCATGGGAGGCAAGGTGCAGAGCTCTGTAGGGCCAACAGGCCTCATTGGGAAGCTGACAGGGTGATGTGATGGGATGGGCTTGTCCAATGTAAGCCTCCATGAAAGTTGTCTGAAAGCTGGAGACAACTACTTCATGCAGCGAACAAATGTATAGAAGTCTGCTAGGTGCACGCAAATGTAGAGTTGGGGTCAGTGAGATGATGGAAACATCTTTACGAAGTTCTCACCCTGAAGTGATAGGGACCTCAAGCTCTTGGGCCCAGGAAATAAAATTCCCTCCACGATCAAGCAACTTTAGAGTCTGTGGACCACTTGGCTAAAAGGTGTGGGATAGAGGCCAGAGCCCTGGGCCATCTGCATAATCTACAAGACCATGAAAAATGAAAATGTAAGGCTCCTAGTTCAAAAAGCAAAAACAAAACAAAACAAAAAACTTTTGTTAAGGGAACTAAAATATAAAGTTCTTTCTTTCTTTCTTTCGACAGCAGGGAAGGGAGAAAGACAGGGAGAGAAACATCACTGTGTGGTTGCCTCTCACATGGCCCCCACTGGGGACCTGGCCTGCAACCCAGGCATGTGCCCTGACTGGGAATCAAACTGGGACCCTTTGGTTCGCAGCCCACGCTCAACCCACTAAGTCACACCAGCCAGGGCTAAAGTTTTTTCTTTTAAGTGATCTTATTATTTATAAAACATAGGAGAACTTTTGCTTCAAGAAAAATAGGATAGATATACTTTTCCCTATTCTTCTAGGTAAAGCTAAAAATCCTGGATGTTATCTATAAAACACAAGAAGACTTTGAAAGGTGCCCTGGCCAGTGTGACTCAGTTGGTTGGAGCATTGTCCTGTGCACCAAGAGGTTGTTGGTTCGATTCCTGATCAGGGCATGTACCTAGGTTTTGGGTTCCATCCTGATTGGGGCACACATGGGAGGCAACTGATAGATGTTTCTCTGTCAAATTGATGTTTTTCTCTCCCTTCTTCTATCTCCAAAATCAATGAACACATTTTTAAATCATTTTTAAAAGTTCTGAAAGTGAAGAGAAAGCACAAAATGGTGGTGAATTAATTCCCTGGGCTTTTTTGAACATCGTATAGCCCAGAGACACAACTGAAGAAGCCAGCAACTCAGAAACACCAATGACTGAGAAAAAACGAGAAATACTCAAGGGCACGGATAGCAGTGTGGTGATTGCTGGAGCGAGGGGCATATAAAGGGACTAAATGGTAATGGAAAAAATACTTTAAAGATTAAATTTTTTAAAAAAATAAGGGCCTTTTAGATTGTAAGAACCTTGGAACTAATAATTTATGTATTAAAATGAAAAAAAAAGTACAAACTTTCAGTTATAAAAATAGGATTCCAGTCAAGATGGAGGTATAGGTAAACACTCCTCGCCTCCATGCACAACTCTAGCAAAAAAATACTACTAGACTAAAAAAACAAATATGACCCAGAATTGTCAGAAAATTGAGCTGTGTGTAAGTCTAACAACTCAGGATTTAAAGAAGCCACATTCATCCAGACGGTAGAAGGGTTGGAGACTCAGAGACATGCAGAGAGGCATGGAGAGGTGAAGAGGCATGGAGATGCGGATGGGTGGTCCCACATCCATGTGTGGCAGATAAAAACCAGGAAGGATACCTCAGGATCCAGGGATCCCAGCCCCAGACCAGACCACCCAGCCCAGGGTTCCAGAGCCAGGAAGATAAGTCCCCATAACCTCTGACTGTAAAAACCAGTAGGGGTTGGGGCAGCAGAAGAAACTGCAGGATTCTCAAGAGACTCCTCTTAAAGGGCCCACAACAGACTTAGGACTCAGGCAGAACTGCCGCCTCTGGGATTCAGCACCAGGGCAACAGCTGGAAGGGCACCCGTGGCATACAGGGAGAAAGTGAAGAGATTGGCAACAAGGACAGCACTGGGAGACAGCTTCCAGGCAGAACTCCAGAGACCAGAGAGTGGCATTGTCCCCTCTTTGAGCCTTCTTTCACACAGAGCAACGAAGCTGTGACGTGGGTTGCCCTGCCCTGCCTGGCGATTATCTAAGGCTCTGCTCTGTACAGCTTAACAGGTTGTGCTTTTCTACAATAGGTCACACTACTAAGAGAGGGAGTCAAAGCTGCTCTACCTAATACACAGAAACAAACACAGGGAAGCTGCCAAATTGAGGAGACAAAGAAATATGGTCCAAATAAAAGAACAGAACAAAATCCCAGAAAAAGAACTAAAGGAAATGGAGACAAGCAACCTACCGGATGCACAGTTCAAAACACTGGTATTCAGGATGCTCCAGGAACTCACTGGGTACTTCAACAGCATGAAAAAGACCCAGGCAGAAGTGAAGGTTACATTAAGTGAAATAAAGAAAAATCTACAGGGAACCAACAGTGAAGGTACTGAAGCCGAGAATCAAATCAATGCTTTGGAATACAAGGAAAGAAAAATCATTCAATGAGAGCAGCAGGAAGAAAAAAAATAAAAATAAAAATAACCCCAGGAGGATAGGCTTAGGAACCTCCAGGACAACTTCAGGTGGTCCAACATTCATATCACAGAGGTGCCAGAAGGAGGAGAGAAAAGCAAGAAACTGGAAATCTACCTGAAAAAATAATGAAAGAAAAATTCTCTAATGTGGTGAAGGAAATATACATACAAGTCCAGGAAGCACAGAAAGTCTCAAACAAGACAGACCTAAAGTGGCCCACACCAAGGCACATTAAAATGCCAAAGGTTAAAGATAAAGAGAGAATCTTAAAAGCAGCAAGAGAAAAGCAGTTACCTACAAAGGAATTCCCATAAGAATATCAGCTGATTTCTCAAAAGAAACTTTGTAGGTTAGACGGAACTGGCAAGAAACATTCAAAGTGATGAAAAGCAAGACCTACAACCAAGATTACTCTATCCAGCAAAGCTATCATTTAGAACGGAAGGGCAGATAAAGTACTTGCTTCCCAGACAAGGTAAAACTGAAAGAGTTAATCATTGCCAAGCCATCACTATATGAAATGCTAAAGGGAATTATATAAGAAAAAGAAGATCAGCCCTGGCTGGTGCAGCTCAGTGGATTGAGTGAGGGCTGGGAACCAAAGGGTCCCGGTTCGATTCCCAGTCAGGGCACATGCCTGGGTTGCGGGCCAGGTCCCCAGTGAGGGCCATGTGAGAGGCAACCATATATTGCTGTTTCTCCCTCTCTTTCTCCCTCCCTTCTCCTCTCTCTAAAAATAAATAAATAAAATCTTAAAAAGAAAAAGAAGAAGATCAAAACAATGAGCATTAAAATGGCAATAAATTCACAACTATCAATAATTGAATCCAAATAACAAATTAAGCAAATAAGCAGAACAGGAACAGAACCACAGATATGGAGATCATTTGGAGAGTTATCAGTTGGGAGGGAGAAGGGGGAAATGGGGAGAAAAGTGCAGGAATTAGGAAGCACAAATTGGTAGATACATGAAGGGTTAAAGGGATTTTAAGAATCTTCTCTGTTTATGCCCGAACTGTGACCTTCATTAGAAAAGCAAAATATAGTGCTGTCTCCCAGGGAGAACTGGCCCTTCTCCCCAGGAGATTAGTGCCTTTTGATCTTTAGCTGTTCCCCTGGGAGAATTGGCCCTTCTGCCAGAGGGAATGGTTAGTTAGTCAAAAATCACACGAGACCCTTGGCGCTAGCTGCTTTTGTCTAAAACATATGTAATCATAGCCCCCAAAGTGAGACTTTGGAACCCCACCCGAGGGAAGGAAGTTTCGCTCAGAACTCTTCCCAGACGAGCACTGAGTGCCACTACCTCTGGGATGCCCAGTGTTTATGTGCGGGTGCTGGTGATTTCGCGTCTGGTGAGGTGCGCTCTTGATTCTTGCTTTTCTCTTTGCTCTCGCTTAATGAAGTGCTTAACTATTCACCTTTGCCTTGGTGTCTTTATTGTCCGTGAATCTGAACCTCCAAATTAAGTGGCCATGATCTCATATGTGCCCCTTAACGGCACATAAATTGGCATTGCAAACAGGATTCAAGGACAATATGCCCTTTTTTCGTAAGCCTGAAGCAAAGTGTGTGATTTGTGAAGTGCCAGGCTGGGAAGACTTGCCGTTCTCCCAGGTCCCACAAGAATGGGCCAAGGGAACGGCCCCTGTGAGGACTGGGGAGGCAAGGTGAGGACTGGGAAACTGCACCAGCTGGTAAAATGCCTCCAGGGGGTGCCGATAGTGAAAGGAAAGGAAATGGTCAGCATCTGCCACCAGGGATGGGTCATTCTAACTGCATATCAAAAATGTCATGAAAGGAAAGAGCAGGTACTGCAGTAAAAATTTCAGCTGGAGCGAGAGCTCACAGAATTGCAGGGGAAACTTTCCATGTTACATGTCAAAATTTTATTCTGGGGGATCAAGCAAGAAATTAGCAGTCAGTGGCTGAAAAGGCTGCAGTACGGTGTGCTCAGTATAAATATAAGAAGCGCCTGGGGAAGGTAAGCAGAAAGAAAGTGCATGCTGTGATTGCCTCTGCCCCACTTGATTGGGACCCTGATAAATGGGACCAGGATGTCGCAGATGACACGGATGAGGATGATGGAGAGGAGTGGGTTGGGGAGATCTCAGTCCCTTGCTGGCTTGGTATTAGGGGAACCAGGACTCCCCATGGGGAGAGGAGAAGGGCTGGAAGTCCTGGAGGGACAGAGTCCCATGGAAAAGAGAGACAGAGAGAGAAGCTTCAAGGGGGAGAGAGGAGGTGAAGAAGGAGAGACCAGAAAGAAGAGGCAAGAGCAGAGAAGGGAGAGGGGGACAAAGAGGCCACCACTTTTGAGGAGGATAAAATAGCTATACAGACTGCTTTAGACTTGTGGCCCATGAAAGAAGGCCCTCTGGAAATCCATGTTGCTGTATAAGACCAGTATGCAAATTGGAATTTATGGCAGCAGCAAAAAGGAAAGCGGGCGCCTCTAGGGTTCTGGTCTAGAAAATTGCCCAATGCTGGGGAGTCATATACTCCCTTTGAGCAATAACTTCTTGCTGCTTACTGGGCTTTGACAGAAACGGAACAGTTAACTGTGGAATATGATGTCCTACTATGACCTGGAACCCCAGTATGAATTGGATTTTGAGTGCCCCAGCATCCCATAAAATTGGACGTGCCCAAGAAGCTAGTATAATTAAATGGAAATGCTACATTCAGAATAGGGTGAAGGCTGGCAAATCAGGGGTGGCACATCTCCACGAACTGGTGA
This sequence comes from Micronycteris hirsuta, assembly GCA_004026765.1. Lineage (NCBI taxonomy): Eukaryota > Metazoa > Chordata > Mammalia > Chiroptera > Phyllostomidae > Micronycteris > Micronycteris hirsuta. The sequence continues at coordinate 5,364 of PVJI01032713.1, forward strand.
TGGACGGAGGACAATGGAGGGGGAGACAACCACACTTCCCTGTACTAAGGAAAAGCTGAGGTCCCCTGTCTGTTGAGGAGCGGGATATACTTCCCTAACCCCTGCCCCAAAACAGCATGCTTGGTTTACGGATGGAACAGCTAAATACATTGGTCAACAAAGACATTGGAAGGCTATTGCTTACAACCCCCATACTCGAGTCACTTTAGAAACCTCTGGAAAACAGGGCAACAGCCAACTGGCAGGGCTGAAAACTGTTCACCAAGCCCTTGTACAGGAGATGGGGGGTGGGGTGGGGAGAATGTCATTTATTTACTGACTCCTGGGCAGTACCCAACAGATTAACTACAGGGACGCCCATTTGGAAACATAGTAATTGGGAAATTCATGGACAGGAACTTGGGGGAAGACCTCTTTGGGAAGAAATTTGGGATATTGCTCAGTGCACTAATGTCTCTGTTTTTCATGCAGACATACATACTGAGAAAGATTCACTGGAGTGTGAGTGTAATGCCACCATGGAAGCTCTGGCAAAAACAGTTGCCGCCACCACCTCTGAAGATGACTATTCCCTTGTTCGATGGATACACCATCAAGTAGGACATTTAGGAGCGCAAGCTACACACAGGTGGGCACAGGCCTGAGGAACAGATGTCCCTCTCTCCATTCTGAGACAAAGAAAGGATGAGTGTGAAATCTGTCAGAAGGTGCCAGGAGCCAATCCAGCCCTGCTGTTTGACAAAATCACAGAGGGAGTCGCAGATCTGCACAGTGGACACGGCAGGAGAAAGCACTGTGCTTTCCTCTGTTTAATCATTCTATTGCTTCCTTTGCTTGGGGTCAGTATGAGTGCATATGGGACTGGGACAGATGGCAATTCCACTAAGAAGATAGAGTTCTTGGAAAATTACAGCGCAAATATTAGTCAAGCAGAAAGTACCCTCACTCCTGAATGCCCCCCTAGATGGTATAAGAGTCATCAGGAACGGGAATGGAGGAAACTCTTTGGACCAAGTTCCACACCCTCATTTGCTCCCACCACATCAGGCAGAATTCGAGCCCCAGAGACTAGAATTAGATCTAAAAGGTTAGTTTGGTCTGCTTTATATCAGTTCCCCTGGACCTATCCCCCCACACATCCCCAGCCCACTGATCCACCCTTACCATTCACTGGTGTGTATATGAAAGGCTCCCAATGGGTAAATTACAAAGAGAAATGGACAGATTATCACAAGCTGCCTCTTTGGGAAGCCATTAAGAGAAGCACCCCCTCATGGTGTACCCTAGATATAAAAACCAGAAATGCTTTAAGAAGGCAGATGAGACGAGCCTATCATAATAATCCAGGGACTTGGTGGATAACACCAGACGAAAAGTAATAGACAGACATCAGCCACATAACCACAAGAATCTTCCGCGTGGCCCCTACTAGAAAGCTGAAACAGTCTCATGCCAGCCCTGGTGCCAGACTTGTGGCCAGGAGTGTGCCTAGCTCGGAGAAATCAAGGTGTTAGATAATGTGGTCAGACACTTTGCTGATTAATTAGTAAGATTAGAGCTAAGAGCTTACAAAGCAAAAGTTTAATTGCAACACCCATCTGGCTTGTTTAATACATATGTTATGCTTGTCCGGAACTCTTGCAAAACAGATGTATTATGAGAAAACCACTCCAAGTGTAACCCCCCCACCCCCTGCCACCCTGTACCACTTAAGCTTGCAAAAACCATATAAAAATAAAGCGCTCTAAGGCCTGACAGAGGTTCCTGGCCGACGAGCTTGAAACTGCACCTCTCGTGTCATTCTTCATTCACCAACGCCGGCCCTCACCTTTGTGGAACCCCTGGACCTGCCTGGGGCCGGACCCCGGCAAGAAGGGTGCTTTACGCTCCATCTCCAAGGCAGTAATGGGGGAACTAGCTAGAGGTACGCTCCCTGCTCACATTTGGCGAATAGATTAGATTTGCCTGTAAGTTGGGGATGCCAATTTCTTTGTACTCGTGTAGACACCTATTCAGGGGTATTGGTCGCCTATGCATACCAATACCCAGAAAAATACATGCAAAACCCTTGATATCATCGCACTTTATTATAGTTCCCCTTTACAAATTCAGAGTCATAACGGCTCTCATTTTAAAGGAAAGGAAGTGGAGGCTTATTGCCAGCAACATAATCTAGAATGGGTATATCACATTCCTTATTATCCACAGGCTGCAGGCCTAATTGAAAGAATGAATAGTCTCCTCAAAGAAAAGCTGAGAAAATTGGGAAATAATTCTTATAAAAACTGGGAAGATTCCTTGCTTTGTGGCAATTGAATAATCAGCCTCTAGGCAATTCTCCATCTTTGGCACGAATGATGACTCCCACTTTGCAGATTCGTAGCCAGGAATGTTCCACTAGCTTAAAATGGTAGGCGATTGATCCTAATGGTCAGGCCCCATATATGGGCACTTCAGGATCAGCAGGAAGTGATTTATGCATGCTGCAAGAGAAGTGGATCGACCCTAATACTACTCAGACTGTCCCAACAGAATTAGGTATATAAATCCCAAACAGACATTTTGGACATATTCTCCCATGATTCAGCCTAGCTTTAAAGGGATTGCAGATTATGGCTGGAGTTATGGATTCAGACTGTGTGGGAGAAATAAAAATACTACTGCGTCATGTATCCTCACAACCTGTACAGCTGCAAGCTCAGGAACAGGTGGCTCAAGTAGTTGTTATTCCCTATCGCAAGGGGGAATGGCAACAACTTCCCCAGTCCCTGATGCCACCGCTAGAGTGGGAGGCTTTGGATCTACCAGTATGAAGACTGAAGATGAGGTGTGGGTAAAGAAACATCCCCACAACGGGCCCAGGGACGCAGAGGTTGTTGCTGAAGGAGCTAATAATACCCTAGCAGTTACCTATATAGGACAGGACAACACTGAAATTCTACCTCCTAATCAGTTGTTCCTATGGGAATAACTGTCTTTTAGGGCTTTTTCTTGGGCAGTAGATGGTATGAACGGTCAAAGCCTGGACACCTGCGGCTCTTGTCACCAGTCCTACACCACACCTGCAGCTCCTGTGGACGAACACCAGCCGTTCTCGATGGATCAGCACCAACCAGACACGACAATGAGATAACTTTACTTGTCCAGCCCGCCAATGTTGTAATGTGTTTTAATTGGACTGTGGACCCTATTATAATAATTTTGCTCTATGTATGTAATATTTTCTTGTATTGTCGAATAAGGAAAATATATTTGCCCATGACCCCCAAAGTGTTAACTAGCTACTCCATAAACATGTTGAATTTTAGGGCTGAATTGAAGGGTTCAAGGGATTGTGAGAATCCTCTCTGTTTATGCCTGAACTGTGACCTTCATTAGAAAAGCAAAATATAGTGCTGTCTCCCAGGGAGAACTGGCCCTTCTCCCCAGGAGATTAGTACCTTTCGATCTTTAGCTGTTCCCTTGGGAAAATCAGCCCTTCTGCCAGAGAGAATGGTTAGTTACACAGAATCATACAGGGCCCTTGGTGCGAGATGCTTTTGTCTAAAACATATTTAATCATAGTCCCCAAAGTGAGACTTTGGAATCCCACCCAAAGGAAGGACAGTTCGCTCAGAACTGTTCCCAGATGAACCCCAAATGCCACTACCTCTGGGATGCCCAGTGTTTATGTGCGGGTGTTGGTGATTTCGCGTCTGGTGAGGTGCGCTCTTGATTCTTGCTTTTCCCTTTGCTCTCACTTAGTAAAGTGCTTAACTATTCACCTTTGCCTTGGTGTCTTTATTGTCTGTGAATCCGAACCTCCAAATTAAGTGGCCACGATCTCATACATGCCCCTTAACAGCATAGTACAAAATAGACAGGGGGAGGTTAAGAATAGTATAGGAAATGGAGAAGCCAAAGAACTTATATGTATGACCCATGGACATGAACTAAGGTGGGAGGATTGCTGAAGTGAATGGGGGTACCAGGTGGAGAGGGGCAAAGGGAGAAAATGGTGGCAACTCTAATAGCATAATTAATAAAATATTTTTTTAAATAAGTCAAGAGGATGTAATGTACAGCATGAGAAATATAGGCAATAATATCATAACCATCAACAGTGATAGATGGTTACTAGATTTATTGCACTGACCATTTTGTAATGTATGTAAATGTTGAATCACTGTGCTGTACACCTGAATAGAATATTGTATGTCAACTATAATTAAAAACAAATTTTATAATGAACAAAACAAATTAGCAAAACAGAACCAGAGTCATGGAAACAAAGAACAGACTGACAGGACCAGAGGGGAAAGGGGCGGGGTAAGGGGAGAGAGAAGGGGAAGGGACTAGTCAAGGAACATGTATAAATGACCCACGGACATGGACAACGGGGCGGGGATTGACTGTGGAGTAGGTTGTGGGTGGGGTGGGGGAAAGCAATGGGGGACAAACTGAGACAACTATAATAGAACAACAATAAAAAATAAATATTTAAATTGATGGAATCATGAAATAAAAGATTAAATCATATCATGTCAATAAACTAATATTTCAAATTTTTAAAATAAATAAATAAAGGAGGGGGAAGAAACACCAATAAGAGAAGACCAACAGAGGCCCCTCTTCCCAAGTCTTCTCTCTGCCTAAAGAACCAGGAAAGGGGCAGCCTAGATATACATGCACTTTTAGACAATAACTTCTCTACTCCAGGCAAATATCACCCAAAACTGTGGCCCCACCCCACCCCCGCCAGCAAAGGCCAAGTGTGGAACCCAGACTCCCACCCCCACCTGTCCGTAAGGAAGAGCCCTGGCCCCCCTCGGGGGTGCTGTCAGTGAGGACCGAGGGGAAGGACCTGCCCCCACCACCGTGGGGTCACGTGGGGTCACCGTGGGGTTCTCATATAACCAAAAATTGCTTTATTCATGTGACATCTTGATTGATTATAAGATTTTTTCCAGCTTCTCTGCAATGATGGTCATAAAATGTATACTTTTGCAACTTTATTTTCAATTTCTATAAAAATACAAACTCATGAACAGTTGTGATAATATTTCATTTTGTCACGGGGTTCTTAGCAGTAGCATATAGTCTGTGACAACATCGCGGTAACTTTCTGATAAATTAGTTCTAAATGTAAATTTTAGTAGTTCTAGAACTGATGATTCTCTCAGGACAGTTTTTCTAAAAAAGATTTAACTTAATTTTTTTTAAGATTTATTTATTTTTAGAGAGAAGGAAAGGGAAAGAGAGAGAAACATCAGTGTGTGGTTGCCTTTCACGCGCCCCGCACTGGGGACCTGGCCCGCAACCCAGGCCTGTGCCTGACTGGGATTTGAACTGGCAACCCTTAGGTTTGCAGGCCTGCACTTAATCCCCATTGAGCACCACCAGCCAGGGCAGTTTTCTCTTATTTCTATCTTCAGTGGGAGTCAGGGGGAGCTAATAAAGTTCCTCAGGGAAGGTGGTAGGTCCCTTTGGTTTTTTCACATCAAAGGGAAGCATCTCCAGGTCCAACCAATCGTGGATAAGTTGATCAACATCAATGAATCCTGGAGACCGTGCTTCCAGAGAAACTCTAGGTTGTCTGGTCAATTGTTTCCTTTCTGTTCGGAGACAGAAAAGTCCTTGGTGATGTCATGAAATTTGGGCCAGACCAAGGTTTAAGTGTTATTTCTTCTGTGAGTGTCACTTGGGAACTGGTGCCAGCTGCAGCCAGGCTTCATCTGCAGGAGATGGGGGCCCAGTGATTCTCCAGGTTACAGGGAGTTGAGGGGCTGGGACTTCTGTCAGTGGAGGACATTCTGGGACAGAAGATGCAGGGCAGAGCTGGGACAAGCATATGGGTTTGCTGTGGAGTTTACTTGAACAGAAAAATATTTCTGAAGACATCACTTAACAGCTTCAGCAGTTTGCCCTGGCTGGGTTGCCCAGTTGGTTGGAGCGCCATTCTATACACCAAAAGGTTGCAGGTTTGGACTCTAATCCAGTTGCAGAGAGCATGCTCAGAATCATCAAAAAAATAAAAGTCTGTCCTCACTGTGCTTCAATGGACATCTGTCCAGGTCGCTGGATTCTGAGTGAGACTCACCACTGGGTAACCATGGGAGAAACCGCACGAGCCAGCTGACTGGAGATGAGACAGTGAGCTCATCTGTGTGGGCTGCGAGGTCCAGATGTCCAGTGGCGGTGGTGACCCAGATCCAGTGGAGCCACCAGGTGACAAAGATAGACGCAGCCAAACGTTAGGGAAAGAAGCAAAAACAGATTTTATTCAGTAAATGATGACAGTGGGGGAAAGAACTGAGCTCCATTTTGATTTGTGAAGAGGTGAGTGGGTGTTTTTTTTTTTTAAGTTACACTGAAAAGTATCTTTTTTTTAAATTATTTTATTGTTGTTCAATTACAGTTGTCCGCATTTACCCTCCCCCCACCCCACCCCAGGCAAACCCACCTCCCTCCCTTGCTTCCCCCCTCCCCCTTGGTTTTGTCCATGTGTCCTTCATTGCAGTTCCTGAATACCCTTGTCCCCCTTCTCCCCTTCCCCCTCCCCTCTGGTTACTGCCAGAATG
>PVJI01032714.1:0-11945 GCA_004026765.1 Micronycteris hirsuta
AATTCCAAATTCCACAATCATGCCGCTGCCCCACAATTTGGGTTGCTACTCATAATTCCAAAGAAAAACTTCCAGCTTATGTTTCGTAATTCCACATGGGAAGATGTTTCTGTGGAACAGTAATATAGATATCTAGTCTTTGAGGTCACTTCCAGTGCCTGCTGAGTTCTTGGGCCATTATATCAAAAGATATGTCACGGCCTCTCCACAGGCCAAGTCTGACTGACAGAATGTGGAATAATTTTAATGAAGCACAAGAATGGGCCTTTGTTCTTGGGAAGACAGAGTAGGAAACACCACCAACAGAAAAGGATGAGGAGGAACATCCATGATGGGAGCCCAGTGCCTGCCACCACTTCCTTCTGATGAGGTTTCTAAGGATAACACCTGACAGGAAAAAACAAGCCCTGCCTGTCATGTCACTTTGTGTAGATGTTGTTTTACACTCCGTGTCAGGGCTGTGGCATCTTGCCCTGCAATCTCGCAAGACCAAACAAATCTCTCTCCCACATGCGTGTGTGCACTTCCACTCACTCACACTCTGCATTTGGGTGTTAGCAGAAAAACACTGTGCATCGAGCCGGCCTCAAAACCAAACAACAGCTTCCATCCAGCCGGCGCTCTCCCAAATTCAGTCGCAAACACCTCGGCCACCTTTGTCACATCTGAGGATGTGTACTCTTAGTTACTTGTCTTGAATTTGACTCACCTTTTTCTCTTAGGCCTATTTTAAAAGGAAAAACTCTATCGCTGTTGCCAATGGAAAGCCAGCATGATGGGCTCTGAGCAGAGTAGCCCTAAAAAGAAGACTGAGCCTGAAAGCTGCACTCTGTTTAAAGGGGAGAAGGGGGCTATTAGAGAGCATCAGTTTGAACTGTATGATACTGTAATTTTTGTAGGTCAAAAACAATCAAATACTGGCAATTTCATTTAATTCAGCTTAATAGTATTAACACCAAACCAAGTCTTCTCCCCAAATAAGACGTAAAAAGAATTTAAAAGAAAATAACTAAGCCACCAGGCAATCGAAAGGAATTTAATGCCACCACTTTTACACTTAAAATAATGTTTAGTACCTGCAGTGATACAAATCTCTCAATCTGTTTAACTGCTGGAAAAACAAAAGGGGATGTAGTGTCAGTGAATGAAGACCACACTGGAAATATGAGATCTGTGCTCCAGTACCTTTCAACTGCCTGACAGCCAGGCGACCCACCGCGCCCCCAGCACTGACACTTAAGAGATGGTCAATACATGCTGCACCAGTGACCAGCCCCCGAGCGTTCATGCCTATGAAAGTAAAAAACTTATCCCCCTCTTGTTCTCCTGGGGTCCTTTTGAGGTCCATGAGATGGATGACACAGACGTCAGCATTTTCAAACCAGACAATGCTGTCACAAGAAAGAATATCATTACCACACAGCAGTGACAGGGGACAACTGTTGGGAATTTTGGCCACCCTGTATTTATTCCACCTTTATAACAGCACCCAGCTGTCATTTTGAAGGTTTGTTTCTTCCTCCCTAATACTACCTTGATGGGATGGTGAACCCAAATAGACTCTTGACACTACACAAGCCATTGGGTCCCAGGAAACTCCTTCAGCCAAATTCTTCTGTTGGTGGCCAGGAGGTGGGCAAGTGACCTGAGACTGAACAATCAGGTGCTTCCTCCCAGGAATGTCAATCTTGAGCAGAACGAGAGTCAGGAAACAACTAGTGTTCACTCCAGCAGCACGGCCTTAACTGTATCATCATTCCTGCTAAGAGACCATTTCTGGGCTCTTATTTCCAGCTTATGAATCTTCCAAAGCTGCCCTGACTTCTTCCTGTTTCCAAATCTAGCCTGCCATCAATTCCATAAGATCACAATATCCTCAACTGGAACAGATTTCTATTGCTTTTTACCAAAGAGCCCTGGCAGATACACCAGTGTACCATCCCTTCAAAGGTCCCTACTAATGTTCATCTGACCAGCTGAACACTCTAGCTGCAATCACAAACCAATGCCTCACATTCCTGCCTAAAACTTTTTCTAACACAGTAAATAAATGTGAAATGTATTCAAAGATAACACTTGGCCTTGTAAGAAAATTCTCTTCCAGTTCTCCATTACTTCTTAGTGGACACAGGGCTGAGATTCCTGGAGGAGAATGATGTGGGAAGAGACACATACAAGAAGTTCCATTTTCCAAATGGGACTGAGAACTACGCCCAGAGTTATATGGAAAGAAATCCTCCATATCCAGTTGTTCCTTTGAGAGCAAAAAAAGAACAGTAGTAACAAGGCTCACTAATTCGCTCAGGCCCTTCCATTGGATGGCAGTCTACTACCTGCATGGGTCAGTGTCACGGGCTGAGTAACAAGTGTCCCCATCAGACTTCCTCCCCGAGGAGCAAGGACCTCTCTATACACAATGAAATTAACATTTCTACATGCCTGCCATTTTTACATATAGTATGTGACTTAATCCTCACAACTGGCTAGGTAGATACCAATATGTGGGTTTCCCCCATGTCACCAAGCAATTCTCCAGTACAAGAGGGGTGTCCTACAATTCAACTCAATTCTGATACTATCTACATGGAGACAGCATCAGATACCACAGGTTAAGGTCTTGGCCCTACAAGACTGCACCAGTCCCTGACTTCAGGCGACAGTTGCAATTCCAGGTTGTCACCTGTGCTCCCGACTAACCAGCTATATACCTCAGAGGTTCCATGAGCTCCTGTTTGGTTTCCATTAATTTGCTAGAGTGGCTCAAAGAACTCAGAAAAACATTTTACTTATTAGATTACCAGTTTACCTCAAAAGAATATAACTCAGGCCCTGGCCAGTATGACTCAGCTGGTTGGAGCATCATCCCATGGACCGAAAAGCCATGGATTCAATCCCCAGTCAGGGCACATACCTAGGCTGTGGGTTCAATCCCCCAGTTGGGGCACATACAAGAGGCAACCAATCAATGTTTCTCTCTCACATCAATGTCTCTCTCTTTCCCCTCCTTCCTCTCTCTAAAAAGCAATGAAAAAAATGGCCTCAGGTGAGGATAAAATAGTTTTTTTTTTTAATGTTTAAAGGATATAACTCAGAAACAGCCAGGTGGAAAATACATATGATGAAGTATGTGGAAAAGGGCATGGAGCTGTCCTGCTCTCTCAGAGAGGGCCACTGTCCCAGTACCTCCAAGTGTTCACCAACCTGGAAGCTCTACAAACGCTGTCCTTTTGGGGTTTTGTGGAGGCTTCACTACACAGGCATAACTGACTGAACCACTGGCCACTGGCAACTGAACTCAATCTCCAGTCCCTCTCCCCTCCCCAGAGGTGGGGGTTTCTCCTGGCAACCAGCCCCTAACCTTTGGTGCTTCCCAAGATTCACTTGACATAACAAAAGACACTTTTATAGATATCATCACCTTGAAAATACCAGGAGTTTTAGGAGCTCAGTACCAGAAATGGGAACAAAGAACAAATGTATGTCTTTCTTATAAATCACAGTACCACAACAGACCTAATTTTGGGGCTCAGAGAGGTAAGGCAAGTGACACAGCTGAAAAAAAAGGAAGAGCCAGGATTCAAAGCCAGGCCTGAGAGCCCGTGCACTCTCATGCCAGCCTGCCCAGGGCATATATCAACAGCCTCCCGAAAGAACTGAAGCAATAAGTCAGGCTAATGATCAATGCCACAAACATACACTGAGAAGCTAATGTGTGACAGGCATAAAATGTTTGTGCAAAATGCTGAGAAGTAAAAAAATGAAGAAGCTGCCCTGCCCACAAGCTTACAAGCCTCGGGGTGGCATGGCTACTTACACACTGGACTGTGGCACAGTGCAATGTCCACACTCGGCCAGACCATGAATCTTGACTGAGCATCTACTAGAGGCTTCTAGAGGCTGGGTACACATCAGTGAACAAGACAGCATAATATCGCTGCCCACACAGAGCTGACGTTATGGCATGGGAGGCAGAAATAAACAAAATAGAAAAGCATACTGCACAGAGTGTTAGTTGGTGGTAAGTGTTATGGAGAAAAACAAAGAGGGATAGAAGTGTAAGGGAGTTGGTACCATTTTAAATCTGTCCCAGTTTCAGACAGTCCCCACAGCTCCACTAGAATGTAGCACTACACGCTGTGCTCATGGCTGGCGAAGTGGCACAGAAGAGCGAGGGTGTGACAGGTCAGAGAAGGGAACTGGCTCTGCGGGGTGGGTAATGGAGAGAGGGTGTGGGCTGTGGAAAGTCTCCAGAATGAGATGAGGGCTGAGCAAGTGAGTTTCCTTTCCTTCCCTTCCCTTCCCTTCCGGTCCCTTCCCTTCCTCTGCAGGAAGGAGCCTCCTGGCCGCACCACTGCAGGGCAGGAATCAGCTCTGAATGACTTCGCAAAGCATTTCCAACAAACGCCTGTGGGTCTGTCATCTTTGCCAAAACATTTGTGTCACCCCCTGGTCAATGTTATAAGCTTATGCAATAATTTCAGCTTTTCGTGGGTCATGAAGGCCAATGGCAATTTTTAAGACTTTTTTAAATTATAAAAGAAACATACAACCACAGTGTAACAGGGGGGTCTAGCCAAACTGCTGGGAGCTGGGGAGAAACCCCAGAGTGAGAGGCTGCACCCCCCTGGAGAAGGGAGGGGCCAGACGAAACCCCAAGGCAGAGAATTGAAGAAATAGCCTGCCTGTTCCGGAAAAGGGAGGGAACCCTGAGAGGGGCGGGAAAGGACCAAAGGCAGCCCTGGGCTGGAGCATGATTCCATAGGCCCAAGGCAACAATAAACAACTAACGCTTGTGCTTGTGACACCTCTTGCCCAGAGCCTGCATGGGCTTCAGGGGCTGGGAGGTCACAACACACATATAAAACCCTCTCACCTCATTCTGGGTCATGGCGGCCAGAGGAGCAGCAGGGACGCTGCAAGCCGACACACGTGGTGAACGTTAGCCCAAACTGGTTAGAAAGTGGGACACTCACACAGCACGTAGGGTTTGGAGGGAAGATTTAAAAAGGTGGGTGCGCAGAAGCTCCCTCTCTCTTCTTCGCCCTTTGCCCCCAAGTGGGGTCAGGCACAGAGCATTCTCGAGAACTGGTGGATGCCAGGCCCTGCTCAGGCACCCTTTTGGCATTCCCCTCACTTACTCCATTGGGAGCCGGCCCACGGAGGCTGAGTCCCATGCACAGGACGGGTGCCCCACCAGTGACGGGCCCACAGGACACCAGGCCCCACTAGCGGCTCTTGCCTTGCCCTGCTTTCACAGTCTGAAATAGGCTTGTGCAGGACACACACCTTGCCAGCAGCAGGCTCAGACAGGACACTGTGGCCCCATGCCACTCAGCACAGGTCCTGGACTGCTCCATTCTCTTGCACTGAGAGCAGCACACAGACACAGAGCTGGGCAAGTTTGCCAGCCCCAAGGGCACAAGCGACCCTGGACACTGGGAGCCCACACAACCGGCTGCAGTGGTTTGGAAGTGCAACCTGGCCTCGGGAAAGGGAGGAAGCTGCAGCGAGGCAATCACAAGTGTGTGCTCCAGAGAGAGAGCCTGGAGCTAGACAGATGGAGACCCATCCATGGCGCAGCCTCGGACTCCACAAGGGCAGATAAGAATGGATGGGATCTCTGGGAATCAACTTGGACTTCGGTCTTTTTGGGAACACGGGAATTTCTGTGTTTTACACAAGAGAAGGCCTGGAGCAGGGGAGCTCCCAACTCCCCCAAGTTGGGCACCATGTTAATAAAGCCTTTTCCTTCCCCACCAATCTCTGTTTGATGGTTGTGTATGGCAGAAGGATCCCATTTAGCCCTCTAACAACAGTATAAAATACGAAAAATATCAGGAAATATAAAGATTTCCAATATTCTTAATCCCAACATTACCTGTGTTCATATTTTGGTATACTTTTTTTCAGAGTTGTTTAACCCTACAGAGGTCACAGTCAAAAAAGAGCATAGGTCCTATGTATCACACACCCTTACAAAACACGTGTTATAACCAAGCTGCTTCAACACTGTACCTTAAAATTAGTCACATACAAACGTGTAGCTAGCCATGGCCTTGGACCTATGTGCCTGATGTATGTAACAATATTTAAAAGAGTTTACATCTCTCAGATCAGCTACAACCTCCTCAGGGTTAACATAACTAGAATCACTCTACATCCATATAATTTCATAACCTGCTCTTGTTATTTTTACTAAGTATATAATTTTTTAATTCTACATATCCATTTTCTGCTTAAAAAATTCTACACCGGCATCAATTTAGTGGCTATATAACATTCCACTCTACTGATGCACTATATTAATCACTTCCCAACTGTCAAACATTTAGATTTCCAAGTTTTCGTCATTTTAAATTTTCCCTGAAAATAACTTTATGCAGAAGGTATTTCTTTTTTTGTTCATTTTTAGAGAGAGAGAAAGAGAGAAAAACATCAATTTGTTGTTCCACCTATTTATGCATTTGTTGACTGATTCTTGTATGTGCCCTAAGGATGGAACCTGCAACCTTGGCATATCGAGACATCGCTCCCATCAACTGAGCTACCCAGCCAGGGCCTGCAGAAGGTATTTCAAGTAACTCCCTTATAAAAGATTCCAGTGAGAATTACGGGAAGCTGGAAATACTCTAGAGTAGTCACTGCATAGATGGTCCACAGACCACCCGAATTTAACCACCGCACCACTTGGCTGCAGAGGAGCTGGTCATCTCTAGCCACCTTTTTGCTCTTGACAGTAACTGGCTGTCGGAGCGACATATTTACCTGCTATCAGAATCCGAGGCGATTTCCTTTCTCCCTCCAAAGCGGATCTGGCACTGCATGGAAAAAGAAGCCACTGAGATCAGCTGTTGGGATGGGACACTCAAATGTCACAAAACAGCCCACACAGGCTTCAGGGACACAGAGCCAGAATCTCTGGGTTGCTGAGGCAGGGTGTCCCCTGCCCTGGGTGTCAGCCCAAGACATAAGGTTGTGGACATCGCAGCCTTCCCGCTGCCACTTAAAGGAAGTCTTTATGTCCCACGTGTACAGAAGTGAGCCATGTGGGAAAACAATGCGAAGAGGAAAACAGAAGCTTCTGCACATTATCTAAGAAACTCCTGTGTGTCAGCAGCTGGCAACGTGTAACACAGGGCTCTTAACAGGCAATAACGAAAACTTCCACAAACCCGAATGACGGGTCCCTTCTGACAGGGCCCAAGGCTGGTGTGACTGGCCAGGAAATTATGACAACATAAATCATACTTCAAACAAGTCGTCTGTTGTGCAGAGTGACAATTTACCCAGGGTGGGTACAAACAAAAGCAAACTGTTTTCCTTTGTTTTAACTTGTAGTAAATACAGAAAACATAAAATTAACAGTTTAATCATTTCTAGTTATACAATTCAATTCACAATATTGTGTAACCATCACCACTATCCACTATTCTCTTTTAAAGATGTACAATCTCCAATGTGGATAGCAGGCTTACAAGATTTCTGAACTTACTAACCAAAAGGCTATATATATATATATATATATAATTTAATTGAAACATTTGTCAAAACTGCATGTTCAAAATTGGTGTATTTTATTATATGCAAACAATATCTCAAAAAAGTTGATTTTTAAAAGGTATATCTGTAAAAAACACTTTTGTCCCCCAAAATAATAATAATAAATAATAACAATAATGGCAGATCTGGGCATAAGCTCCAATGTATTTCTGTTTAAGTGCTACACGTAAAGTAGTTCCACTTGTCTCCAATCTTCTGGCCATAGTTTCCATTTCTGGAGCAAAGAAAGAAGAAATAAATAATGTGGGCTCCTAATTTACAGTGGACCAGGGGCTGGCCGGGCCTTTACCCACTTTAACAATGCAATTCTCTCAACACCACTGTGAAGACCAGTGAGCAGAGTACGGAGAAGAAGAATGCCCAGAGAGGCTAGATGGGCTGTCCAAGCACACACAGCTGGGAAGAAATGAAACTGGCCTTTGACCCCAGCTACACCTGAGCTTGTGTAGTTTCCACCATAACAGGACACCCAGAGGCTTGGGCGGACACTCAAGTCTCTGAGCTCACCTAACACCTAACACAGTCAACACCTAACACACACCTTTCTTAAAGTTTTTATCTCCTATCTCCCTATATACACGCACGTAATTGTCAGTCCTCCCTTCCAAAAGGTGAGCTACTTCAAATCCCCAGGGCGGGATCCTAGCTCTGCTACTTATTAATTATGACACCTCAAGAAAGTTACTAGACCTTTCTGAGTTTCCATTTCTTTAGCAGTAAAATTGAAATACTTGTAGGAACTATCTCACAGGGTGGTTGAAAGGATTAAAGGTAAAGAATTTGGATGTAAAGCAGAGAGCCCAGCACATGATGAATGTGCAATAAATGATGCATGCCTGGTACACACAGGCAAGCAAACATGCTAGTTCATGTCAAAGCTCAGCTCCCACCCAGTCAAAAGCCAGGCATCAGAACAGCATCAACCAATCAGATCAGAGCCCACCTGGAGGATCCACACCATCGACCATGGGCATGGTTCATTCCTTCCTCTCTCTGTTCTTAAGCTCACAGGGTCCTAACCTCAACCACCACCTTACCACCCATAAACACTGCCCTAAAACACAACCACTTGGGAATAAGATTTTGAAAGCCACATCAATGCCCTTCTCAAAGGGACATCCGGAAGGGTGGGGTCCTCCAGAGGGCTTTCGAAAGTCAGGACACAAGAATGCTTCTGTCCCTACCTCTGATATCCTTCCTGCTCTATCATTTTCTGGGGGAAACTATTGGCCTCACTGTTCCCAGATACAAAGTGGGGGTAAGTCTGTCTAGATAGACAGAAATGACTTCTATATTAATTATCTGACACTATTACTTGATCTCAAGGTCAAGTGTTCCTCTTACCTGTTTCACTGCATCCAGCAGTCGCTCCAGCAGAAACTGTCTTTTCGTGTCATTGTTCTGTGACCCTAAAATGCAACAAGGCTTCATTAGTTCTGTTTGACATTAGCCTTCTATTAAGACTCCTGACATATCGTACATGACTGTTCCCAACTAATATTAGGTTTCTCTTTAATAAAATCAATGACATGCCCTGGCTGGTGTGGCTCAGTGGATTGAGTGCGGGCTGGGAACCAGAGGGTCCTGGTTCAATTCCCAGTCAGGGCACATGCCTGGGTTATGGGCCAGGTCCCCAGTGAGGGCCATGTGAGAGGCAACCATACATTGCTGTTTCTCTCCCTCTCTGTCTCCCTCCCTTCCCCTCTCTCTAAAAATAAATAAATAAAATCTTTAAAAAAATAAATAAGCCCAGCTGGTGTGGCTCAGTGGATTGAGCGCGGGCTGGGAACCAAAGGGTCCCGGTTCAATTCCCAGTCAGGGCACATGCCTGGGTTATGGGCCAGGTCCCCGTGAGGGCCATGTGAGAGGCAACCATACATTGCTCTTTCTCCCTTCCTTCTCCTCTCTCTAAAAATAAAATGGATAAATAAAATCTTTAAAACAAAAAAAATCTTTAAAAAAATAAATAAATAAATAAATAAATAAAATAAAATCAATGACAAAACCAGGCACCAATAATTTATATCATTACAAATGAAGTTTGACCGTTTCCCTGTTATTGCAATGTGGAATGATCAAATCCAGGGTTTTTTAACCTTGGCACTACTGACATTTGGACCAGATGGTGGGGGCTACCGTATGAATTACAGGATGTCTAGCAGCATCCCAGGCCTCTACCCACTAGACATCATTAGCACACACGCATGCGCACACACATACACTAGTTGTAGCAACAAAAATGTCTCTAGATATCCTCTGGGGAACAAAACTGCCCCCAGTTGAGAACCAATATTGTAACTTACAATATACGAGAATAAGTTTCCTAGTGCATAGGCACTGCTTGTCGGCTCACCTCACCCTCACCTCCAACATCCCTTCCCCATGCCACCGCAATACAAGCTGAAAACCTGATTCCCCCTTTTCTAAGCTTCTCTTACAAGGCCGGCCATAAGAAGTTCTAGCTAATGAGGTGTAAGCAGAAAGGCACTGGGAGGGTCCTGGGAAAACTATGTCATCCTAATAAAAGAACAGATGTTAATGGCCTCATTCCTCCTTCCATTCTTATCCCTTAATCATAAACACACTGGGTGCAGCCAAGCAGCATCTTGCTACCATGAAGCAACAGGCCTGGCGGGAAGGCCAAGAGAATCACAAAGATGTCAGCCCTTGTGTCATTTTGCCGCCGAACCAATACTGGAAATCTACTACCTCTAACAGAGCAAATAACTCCATTTGTTCGAAACACTGTACATTGGGCTGCTACTTACAGCCAAAAGCTTTCCAAACTGATACACGTGGCATACACTGAACCGCTACTCAGAGAGGGTCTGGGCAAGGACACTTCAAAGTACCAGGCAGAATACTGTCAGAGCTACATCTGATATTCCACAAGAGGCCCAGTGACTCCAACCAACAGAGACATGGCTACGTGTTATGATGCACCACACACACAGCACGCAGTTGTTTCAATGGAGACTCAGATTCAGAGCTACAGGAGCAGACATCCCATACCATGAGTCCTGAACTGTCACCAGGCTGCCCCTTTCCTGGCCAGCTCAACAAGGGCTTCACCAGGGAGTACCAGCAGGGCATCACCTCAGAGACAGTCAGTGATTAATCTGAGTGACGCCAGGGCTGCCCAGTTGATAACAACTGTGGCCTTGTGTTGAGCACTTCCTGCGTGCCAGACACTCAACTGAGTGCTCTGCATGCATTTATGTCATATAATTTTCACAACCACCCTGCAAGCTAGGCATTAGAATCCCCATACCACAGATGGGGAGACTGAAGCTTACAGAGGACCAACAACTGTGTGCATTGACTCATTCAGTATTTATTTAATTTCAGTAATGTAGTAGGCAATGTTCTAAGGGCCGGGGACCCAGGAATTAAATGGTATAAAAGAACCATCTTCTCATGGAGTGAAATTCTATTAGGAAGAAACAAATAGAACCTAAGTAAACAACTAAATGAGATGATGTTAGAGAGTCACACCATGAAGAAAAACCAAATGGGCTGATGAGACGGGGAGGAAGCAAGTGGGCCACGTCAGCCAGGGCAGTCACGGAAGGCCTTTCCGCATGTGTGACAGCGAGCTGAGCCCTTTACAAAGAGAAGGAGCGGCCATGAAAAGATATGCAGACCAGGGTTCCAGGCAGACTAAAGAGCCAGGGCAGAGCCCAGGAGACAGGGACAGACTCAGCCTCTCGTCTTCCAGATCCGGAAGGATCTGTAACTTCAGCAAAAAGCAAAAAAGGGGAAGTAAAGATCAGAGAGGCGGGCAGGGGCTAATCACAAAGGGTCTTATGGACCATGATAACAGGTTTAGTTTTTGTTCTGATTTGAATACTAACTGGTGTAACTGTGACCTTGACTCAAGACCATGCCCTTCAAATGCCTGTGCTAGAACTACCACCACACAAGGCTCTTTCCTCACTCCAGGTCTGGAGATAAAACCAGTCGGTAGAAGCTCCATGGACACATAGCAATATGTCTGACTTCCCAAGTGTTGCCATTGTTATTTTTCTGGAAGAGGTTTTGAGAAAGGACAGCCTGCACATCATTCCCACCAGACAAGAGGCCATCTTGTAGCGTCACTCATGATGGAGACCCCCCACCCAGGGCCCTCAAACATCTCTCTTGACACCTTCTCTATCAATAAATCCTGTTCGTTATTTAGCAGAAAGTTTAGTTTCTGTTCTTCTCTAACACCAGAACAGAGAAGCCAGGCTTGCTTTCTTCCTTTTCCCAAGTATTGCACCCGACAACCCACTCACCCTTGGGCAATGCCAGCTGGAAACCTGACAAGGTTTTCCACCCTGCAATGCCATTGCTGTTCTTTCTGATCATAAATGTAATTTATGTGAAAGAACTATCATATGACC
>PVJI01032715.1:0-11940 GCA_004026765.1 Micronycteris hirsuta
TTATTGGAAAGCTCCCGATACAGCAAAATGGGAATGGCTATTCATTAGCAATGCAAGATGTTCCGGGCAACCATTAGCATAATCCCTTGGTTCCGGGGGAAGGGTCCCAGCAAGTAACAAGTCCTAGGAAGTAAGTTAATCCAATTTCTCTTAAAGGAATTCCTTTTTCCAAGAGCATGATTTTTACGCAGGCCCACACAGGAGTGTTAATTTCCACGGAGCTGAGCTCGAGACGTGGAAATTCCCAGGGGGTTACGTTTTTATCATGCGGATGAAAAGAATTCCTGTCACACTTTTGCTCTTTTTTTTCCATCACTATTTAATCCCCTCATACCTCCCTCCTCCCAGCAATCATCACACTGTTTTCCCTGTCCATGAGTCTGTTTTCCTGTTTGCTCACTCCCTCCACCTCCTAACCCCTTCACTTGGCTGTCATCCTGCTCTCTTTCTATGAGCCTGTTTCTATTTTGCTTGTTAGTTCAGATATTCATTAGATTCCACATATGAATGAAATCATATGGTATCTGCCTTTCTCTGACTGGGTTATTTAACTTATCATGTTCTCCAGGTCCATCCATAATGTTGCAAAGGGTAAAATTTTCTTTTTTTCTACCCCAATAGTATTTCACTGGGTACATGCCCCATAGTTGTTTTATCCATGCAAATACCGATAGACACGTGGGCTGCTTCTGTATCTTGGCGATTGTAAATATTAACCTCTTATAAGATATATGGCTTGCTAATACTTATTTTCTCCTATTCCATAGCTACCCTTTTCATTTTATTGAATGTTTGCTGTGCCAAAGTTTTCTTTTTTTAGTTTAATGTAATCCACATATTTAGTTTTGCTGTTGTTGTCTCTACTTTTTAAATTTTCTTGTTTCAGTCTGTCTCTCGATAAAACTTGATTATATGAAACTTAATTGTGGGCAACAAAGATAATATGATGAAAAAATCGAATTGTGACTTTTTTCACTGTTTATACAAGATATTTAAAATATGTTTTATAATATAAGGACTTTATTTTAGGGGATTTAAGAAGTTAAGTTTCAAGCCTCCTCCTACTAATTTAGATGATTTAATATATAACCTAAATACTAATCTTTTATTGTTTACATGTATTGAAAATGTGTTCCATTTTATGATTTTGTTTAAATTTTATAATGTTTTAATAATAAGAAGTCCTTACTATTAAAGTACTCATATATTAATATTTCTTCTAGATTTAATACTTTGAATATGTACATTATTTGTGTGTATGTGTATGTTTTAAGAAAATATTCCCCATAGTAAAGTCATAATATTCTATCATATTTTCCAATAAAAACTTTAAAGTTTGACTTTCTTCTGTTTCTTAAATTGGTGTCGGGATAGCCCTTGTTTCATGTATGAGTTCACAGTCAGTCTTGCTGTCCGTGAGGGCGTGCCGCTCCACTGTTTGTTCAGGAGCATCACATCCCTATTAGGTCTCCAATCAAAATTCAGAGGTAAATTCCGTTGGGCTATTGATTGAAATTATACAGCAAATTAGAAATGAATTGACATAATTAAGATAGTTTTCTTGTGCATAAACATACAATTTCTCAACATAATTAGACATATTTAAATGCTTGTCTATCTCATGTTACATTTGTTCTATGGTTAATATATATTTTTATTCATATTATAGAATATTTCTTTTTAAATTATGTGATAACAGCCCATTAATAGTGTATAAAATAATACTGACTGCTATATAGGTTATATATGCTTCTCTTACTAAACTATCTTTTTACTTTTAAGGTTCATTTGCATTGCTCATATAAAAACCTCCCTGTTTGCAGCTGATATACTTCTTCTGGGATCCTTACCATCTTTGCTAAGTATATAGTTTAGAAGTCCTTATTTAAAGATGATATGATCTTTTATTTTTTGTTTCTCTCATAATCTCTCTTTCTTACTCATTTTTTCTTGAAAGATTTTCTGTGTAAATATTCTAAATTAGCAGTAATTTTCTCTCAGCACACTGATTTATTCTAAAGTCTTTTAACTTTCATTTTTATAGTTAAAATGACAACTGTTATTCTAATTTCATTATAAGGTTGCTGTTATTTCTAGCTCGCATTTCTTTCCTTTATTTTTTGAAATATTTGTTTACATCTTACGTGTTTGAAAAAGGCACAGCAATATAGATCAGACTAGAATATATCCTAGCTGTGTCACTCATTTTTAACTTTGAGTAATTCCCTTAATGGGGAAAATAAAATTAATATTGAACTTCCTCTATTATCACATGTGTTACAGGCATTTTCACTTACATATACCTTTTATATACATAAAAATTCACATGCATACTACAAGAAAGTTAAATAACTATAGTAAAATTCTAATTCTTACCTAGGTGTTGTTAATATTTACCTGGTAACAGAGTCATCCCATTAGAGGGTAATTGTACTATTTCCATATCCTTCCCTTTCCATTCATCAAACATATTTTTTCTTTTAGAAACATTGCTAACTGCATGGTTAGGTATTCTTAGTTATCTCCCAAAGTCTAGGTAATTTATTATTTTCAAACTATTTAGAATTATATCAATCACAAATTTAGTGACAATCACTGCAAGAAAGTAAAAACAAAATAGCTTAACTAGACTTGTAATGGTGATATATTTCTCAATATATGCATTATATCGAATCTTTATATTGTTGACCTGAAACAAATATAATATCTTGGTTATATCTCAAAATGGTATTAACAAACGAATGACTTAATTGTATAGAAGTATACTATAGACCTCTAGTCAGAAAGAAATGAATAAAATTTTATTAATACATATTTACCTATTGGCCTGGTGGCAAAAAAAGATCGCTGAGGGACTTGTCTTTGTGTGAGATGTTTGCATGAAAGCAATGCACTGACAGAGCCCACTCTTCCACACCAGCAACGCCAGTTCCTAGAAGGTTGGGAGATTTACAATATGAACTTACTCTGAACAAGAAGGGGCACAATGTTTCGCAATGTGGCAATCCCAATATCAAGAAACTTGACATATTATTCAGATTATTAGCTAAAACCAACAGGATGAAATATAACAAGAAATGAATAAAAATGCCAGGCCTTCGTATTCAATATTTATATAAACAATGGCTGGAGCAAGTACAAATTGACAGGTGGTTCTGTGAGAAATCCAAAGCACTACAGTGGCACTAGCTGTAGTAGCCAATAGAGTTTACAGCTTACTATTTATACAGGAGTAAAAATTTTGCATACAGAGTTTCCACCAGATTCTTCTTAGAAATAAAATTTTGTGTGAGAAATATCTTGCTTAGCAAGCTACTTGTGAAAGTTCTTCCTGAATGTTTGGATGTTGTCATGAACCAAGGCAATATGAGGGTAATAAAACTGGTCAACTGAGACAAGTTTTCTTTTTTTTCTCCACTGATAAAAGAGGCCAGATAAAAAGTGAAAAAAAAATGAAATGGAGTAAAGTTTGAGGGAGGAGTCAGTGAAAGATTCTGTAATGAAGAGGCCAATGGAAAATCCAAAGAAATGAAGCAAATGAAGGATCCTCAAAATAGGCAATCATATTCAATTGAAAGTTATTAGCACTGATGTTTTGTAAACTCTTTTACACCCATTTCCAAGTCCCTAACAATTCTTTACTCAGAAATGTGTGTTTTGTACCGAGAAATCTGTTGCATTTGATACGTAGGTTCATGTGTTAAAGAACGGGGGCTTTGCCCATCATACTTGGAGCTTGACCCAAATATGATCGTGTAAACATAATCACACTGGTAATTTAACATGTTCTTGGAACTGTACAAACTTTTACAAAATAGGAAAGAAGTATTAAAACTAATCATGTCTAGATCTCATGAAGCATGACAACAACTGGGTTATGTTAAGAAGCACATATTGTGGTAACTAGTTTGTACACATAATCTTATTTGATTCTTATTAAAACTCTGTAAAGAAGAATTACTACTGTCTGCTTTACAGTTGAAGAGCCTGATAGTCACTTACACAGGAGATTTGTCCAGAAGGTATCCAGCAATAAAATATGAAAAATAGACACATATTGAAGAAAATACAAGTAATAAGAAACATTGTACATAGGACAATGACACCACAGTTGCCTTCAAAGTAGGCACCTTGGGACCTCACACAGTGTTCCAATCACCATCAGCTGCCCCAGTGTATTTTCCTGAATCTCATAGATGGTCTGAAATCTCTGCAGTCCCAGAGCACCAAACCTGGGCCCTAGGGGGCTGAATCACCTGGGTTATTTGATGTTTCTTGAAAAATTTCTGCACAAGACGTGCTGCATGAGCAGGCACATTGTCGTGGTGAAGCTGCCAATCACCAGTTGCCCATAGCTGAGGCTTTCAGAATTATCCGAATAGTTTCCATGAAAGAATGTTCAAGCTTAAGGCAAACTTTGATACAGATTTGTTGCTCTATTCGCTCAGTCATTTTGAATGCAATGGCCACACAGTACACATGCTCACTCAACAGCACCTACTGTACCCACTGACTAGTACAGTGGAATCGTCATAATCCACACACATTCCATCCATTATCCTTGGCTACCAGGTTACATCTATGTCATGCAATCTGCACTCATTATGTTAACAATGGTTGGGCTTTTTCTGGAATGACTTTCTATATTCCTAATGGTAACAAGTGCAGGACTCTAGTATAGAACTGATGTCTCTCAGGCTTTGAGACCTTATAGTTAACTAACATGGAAAAATACTTTGGATGCAATTTTTAATTGTATACATGGATATAGATCATCAAGATCAAAGATCATAAAAGTGGTTTGTTCTGGAAGATTAAGCATGTGAATATAATGTATTCAATGTTTTAGAATTTCAGAAAATTATATACTATTAAGAAATTTTAAAGGGCTAGAAATTTTTAACACTTCGAGTAAAAGATTTAGGATATATTTTAACTATTTTGAAATAAAAAATAAATATATACATAAAACATAATTATTCTTTTTAATTACAGGGGCAGGACTAGGATTATTTGTTAGGACAAGCAGCATATTTGATTCAACATGAAATATACTCAGCAATTAGGAACATGCAATAATCAAGAGTCCAACACAATGTAGAAGAAATGTGTTCAATTTTGGATGTGATTAACTCACCATCTATAATGGAATTTATGGAAAAATTTATTTAAATTTGAAATAATTTTAAGAGAATGGGAATATGATATGTTTATTATATTTAGGACATTGTTTATTAAATAATAGTGAATGAAATGGGAGATTCAAAATTATGTATTTCCATATTGATATGTTTCTATTTATGAAGAGAACACTGAGACCAGGGTATACAATCAAAAATATGGATTTTGTGGTCAGAAAACAAAAATAAAGTATTTTTGATTTCACTAGTAATAAAATTCCAATTACAGGAACAATAGATATTATGTATGTCAAATGAGAATGGTTAAGTAAATATATTGATATGATAGAACACTAAGAAGTCATCTTATAATTACATCAGCCACTGTGTACTGTTTATTATTTGCCAGCTACTGCTACACATTTTTATATACATTAACTTATTGAAATCCCACAACTTTGCTATGAAGTAGTCAGTGTCATTAAACTCATTTTTTAGAAACTTTGAGATTAAGTGACTACCCAAATTAGAACTCAGATTTATATCAAATTTATGCTCTTTTTTCACAAGCTTCCATTTTAAACTATTAAGAGGCAAAATGGTGAACTGACTACCTCATAGCATAAAATTCTCTTTTGCCTACCACTCCATACATGTTTCCAGGTCTTCAATAAAATAAAGAAAATACTTTAATAAATTACATTATATAAATACACAAATATATAGAAACTCCTGCCTCATTACTGAGTACCCAGAATCGGTGAAGACTTTCTTTTAAATATAATGTGAGTTGGAACAAATTGCTGTAAAGATATCAAAACCTCTCAAATGCATCAAAGAAATGCCTTGCTACATTGCTAATAAATCCCCTTACTGAGGCAGCAGGATGGAATTTCTGGATATAAATAAAAGATGTTCTGGCAACAATTAATTTGAAGAGAAATAGCTTGGGTCCAGAGCATGGTGAGCAACCAGAACGCACCACTTGGAGTTCCCTTTTAAAAGCCGCTAGAGCTCAATGGCATTGGGAAGCAGTTTATCCAGCCAGCCTCTAAGATCCTTCCATGGGATATACAAAGTTACAAAACAAAATCAAAAGGAAAAAAAAGAACAGAAAAAAGTGAGACCGAGTGAAAGGACTCATTTCTCAGCAGCCAAGCAGATGAAGTCATGTATAGTCAAAGAGAAAGCAAAGTAGTGCATTCTGACCTGTACCATCCTGGCTCCCTGTTCAGAAAGAGAAGTGTCAAGTAATAAAATACGCTTTCTAGCACGCTCACTTCTCTGGTCTCAGACTCACTCTTCATCTGTTTATTCCCTTTCGTATCAACAGCACTAGTTTACAACCTAAGAAGCTGATACAGGTCCTAGAATGGACAATACAATGCTCCAAAGTGGATACTCTGTATTGTCTATGGAGTGATACCAGATACAAATAATTCTTTTTACTTAAGAATGAACTTTCAGAAAATAAGTAAAAATAATTTGAAGCTGATGACAATATCCTGGAAAATAAGTGAAGAGAATAACACTGTATAGGCAGAGAAAATACTTGTTTAGATTGTAATAATATTAGTTAATACTTTATAGTAATGTTTTGTGTTTACTACGCTCGGCTGAGTTCTGCTAGCTTTACATGGATCAATGCTTTATTTCTCCACTCTGTCAGATAGTATTATTATTCCTGTTATAGATGAGGAAAATGAAGCATAGTGCGGTTGGGTAGTTTGCTTAAACTGACACAGCTATAAATGCTAACATCTTGGGTGAGATCCAGGGGTCCATCTCTATGTCCTGTGTTTAACGAGAGGTCACATTACATTTTTCTTGCCCGTTTCTCAAGTTACTGCCATAACTTGTACTGTTCATAGTCAAATTTCTGGAAAGAATTCTCCACACCCACTGTCTCAAATCTGTATTTTCTGCATCATTCCAGGTTGTGGACACGATCACTGACAATCATACTGCGTAATCCACTAAACACTCTCAATGTTTTGTTAATCGTCCTATGAGCAAACCAGGATATAAAATGTAGATCGGCCCTAATTAAAAAAAAAAAAAAGAGCATTTAACATAGAATGCATTTAAGAACACTTAACATGAGGTGTGCTATCATAATAAATTTTAAGTGGGCAGTATAGTGTTATCATCTACGGGCACTATATTGTACAGTAGAGCACAAGAACATGTTTGTCTTGTGTAAGTGAAATTTCATAGACTTTGGGACAAATTTTTCTCATTACCTAACCTTGACATACCACTATTCTACACTATGATTCAATGAGTTTGATCATTTTAGATACTATCTTCCAGGTTCATCCATGTTGCTCATCCATGGCTAAACACTATTCCATTGTATATGAATACCATATTTTCTTTTTCCATTTTTCCATCAATGGACATTTATGTTGTTTCCATGTCTTGGATTTTGTGAATAATTACACAATGAACGTGGGAGTGAAAATATACTCTTTGAGATCTTGACCTCAGTTCATTTTGGTACATACTAAGAAGTGGGATAGCTAGATTTTACAGTAGTTCTATTATTTATTTTTTTTTTGAAGAGCCTCTCTGTTGTTTTCCATAATGGCTGCACTGTTTTACTGTCTCATATACAATGACAAGATTCCAATTTCTCCACATGCTTCTAGCACTTACTACTTTCTCTTCTTTTGATAATAGTCATCCTAACAAAGGTGACATGATGTTGTTTTGATTTGCATTTTCCTGGCGATGGTGATATTGATCTCCTTTTCATATACCTGTTGACCATTTGTATGCCTTCTTGGAAAAAATGTCTATTCAAGACTTTTGCTAACTTTTTAACAGGTTCTTTATTTTTGTTGTTAAGTTATAGAAGGTTTTTTTTTAAACACATTTTGGATATAAACACCTTATCAGATATACAATTTGCAAATATATTCTCCATAGATTCTTTATGTTTTATTAATTATTTTTTATGCAGAAGCTTTTAGATTTATATATGTCACCTGACTATTTTTGGTTTAGTTACTTATTATGTTTTTGGTGTCATATCAGGATATATTAGCCAAAACAAGTGCTAAGAAGTTTTGTTTCTGTTTTCTTCTTGGCATTTTATAGTCGTAGGTCTTATGTTTAAGTCTTTTTAAAAAGATTTTATTTTTATAGAGAGGGGAGGGGATGGGAAAAGAGAGGGAGAGAAATATCAAGGTGTGGTTCCCTCTCATGCGCCCCCTACTGGGACCGGGCCTGCAACTCAGGCATGTGCCCTTACTGGGAATCAAATCAGTAACTTTTTGGTTTACAAACTAGCACTCAATCCATTGAACCACACCAGCCAGGGTATTATGTTTAAGTCTTTAATTTTTTTTTTAGTTTCTTCCTTTTTTTTTAAATTTTTTTGAATGGTGTTAATTAAGAGTCCAACTTCATTCTTGTGAATGCAGATACCCAGTTTTTTCACCATTCTTTGGTGAAGGGACTACACTTCCCCCATTGTTTATTTTTGCTCCCCTATTGAAGATCAATTGCCTGTATATGTGTGGGTTTACTTCACTTTCCTATTTTCTTCCATTGGTCTATATGTCATCAGTCCATTGGTCTCTATGGCATTGTCATAATCCAGTACCATAGTTTTAATTACTGTAGTTTTATAATATGTTTTGAAATCAGAGAGTGTGAAGCCCTCAGCATTGTTCTTTCATTTCTTCACAATTTTAAGATTTCTTTATGGTTCTATATGCATTTTATGTTGAATTACTATATCTGTATAAAACACTGATTTTTTTTAAGATTTTATTTATTTATTTTTAGAGAGAGGGGAAGGGAGGGAGACAGAGAGAGAGAGAAAAACAGCAATGTATGGTTGCCTCTCACATGGCCCTCACTGGGGACCTGGCCTGCAACCCAGGCATGTGCCCCGACTGGGAATCGAACTGGGACCTTTTGGTTCCCAGCCCGTACTCAATCCACTGAGCTACACCTGCTGGGCAAAAAAAAAAAAAAACAACACTGTGATTTTGATGGAGAAAATATTAAATATGAATAATAATTTGGATTGTATAGATATCTTAATGATATTAAGTTTCCAATACATAAATATGGAATGTCATTCCATTTATTTCTATTTTCTTTAATTTATTTCATCAATGTGCTATAGTTTTCAGGATACAAATCTTTCACCTCCTTGGTTACTTTATTCTTTTTGATGTTTGTTTAAAAAGCGTTATTTCTTTAAATTCATCATTAGTATATAGCAATTATTTTGCATATTGTTTCCATCTTTCATTTGTTTATTAGTTCTAAAACATTCTTTTCTAGTGGGACCTTAGGGTTTATACATATAAGATCAGGTTGTTTTCAAACAGGGATATATTTACTTCTTTTCTAAATCGAATGTCAGTTTGTTTGTTTGTTTTTCCTTACCTAATTACTCCGGCTAGAACCTCTGGTACTATATTTGATAGAAGTGATAAGGGGGGCATCTTTGTTTTGCTTTTGATCTTTGAAGAAAAGTTTTAAACATAGATGCATTGAGTATGTTGTTAGTTTGGACTTGTTACATATGTCCTTTATTATATCAAGGTACTTTACCGCTACAATATTTGTCTGGAAAAAGTCTAGTCATTTTTAATATAATGAGAATGGATTGCACAACATCAATGTAATTTGGCAGCCAAGGAGAGGGACTGGAATTTGCATGTGTGAACAATGCAGACTTCACTGTACTAGTCAGTGAGGGTAATGGAAGCTGCTGAGTGAGCATGTGTACTGTGTGGACATTGCATTCAAAATGAGCAATGAATTTGCATCACATTTTTTGTTAAGCTTGAACATTCCTCCTCAGAAACTCTTTGGATGATTCAGAAGGCTTTCAGGGATGATGGAATGAGTGCAGTACAAAGAAAAGTTTGGCACACATACTTTAAAGATGGCTCAAGAACTTGTTAAAAGTGATGCATGTTCTGGAAGGCCTGCAACAAGCAGAACACCTGAGAATATTGAATATGCACAGGCTGCAATCAACAAAGATTGGCAATTGACAGCGAGAGAAGTAGAAGCTGATCTGAGCATTGAAAAAGCTACTGTGTCTGAGATTTTGATGCAGGATCTTGGTGTGCAATGTGTCATGGCACAATTTGTTCTGAAACTTCTGCTTCCAGAGCAGAAGGAAATTGTGCTGCAGTTGCTAACAACTTGATTCAAACTGCTACCAATGAACCAGATTTCCTAAAGAAGGTCATAACTGAAGATGAATCATGGGTCTATGGTTGATCTGGAAACAAAGGTCCAGTAGTCCCAGT
Organism: Micronycteris hirsuta; assembly: GCA_004026765.1. NCBI lineage: Eukaryota > Metazoa > Chordata > Mammalia > Chiroptera > Phyllostomidae > Micronycteris > Micronycteris hirsuta. The sequence continues at coordinate 10,406 of PVJI01032715.1, forward strand.
GAAAATCACCTGGTTCTCCATGTCCGAAGAATGTGTGGCAAAGTCGCTGCAAAATCAAGACTATGTTAACTGTGTTTTTTTATTGGGAAGGTGTTGTGCATTATGAGTATGCCCTTCCAGGTCAAACAATTAATAAGGAATTCTACCTCAATGCTCTTCATCAGTTGAGAGATGCAATACGGCAAAAACAGCTGCATCTATGGACAACTGGTGATTGGTAGTTTCATCATGACAGTGCGACCACTCATGCATCAAGTTTTGTGCAGCTTTTTAGTGAAACATCAAATCACTAAGGTGAGACAGTTCCTCCAGCCTGGATTTGGTGCCCTAAGACTTCTGGCTTTTCCCAAAACTGAAATACCTGTTGAAAGGGAAGAGATTTCAGATCATCAATGAGATTCAGAAAAATGCAATGGGCAGCTAGCTGATGGTGATTCCAGCAAAGTATTTTGCATAGTGTTTTGAGCAGTGGAAGAGACACTGGGAGAACTGTGTGAGTTCTTGTGTGTACAGACTTTGAGAGGGATGGAGGTGTCATTGTCTATGTACAGTTTTTCTTGTATCTCGTATCTTCAATAAATGCCCCTATTTTTCATATTGCATGGCTGGATACTTTCTGGACAGACCTTGTACACCTAATTTGTTGAGTGTTTTAATCATGAAAAAGTATTGATTTTTGTCTGTTGGGATACTGTGATTTTTTGACCCTTCATTTAATTCATATTTTGGTTGAACCATACTTATATTCAAGGAATAAATCCCACTTGCTCATGTTGAATAAGGTTGGCCTAGTACCTTGTTGAAATGTTCATCAGGGATATTGACCTGTGGTTTTCTTTACTTGCAGAGTTTTTGCCTGGCTTTGGTATGAGGGTAATTTTGACCTTGTAAAATAAGCTTGGGTGTGTTTCATCTTGAAATATTTTGAAAGATTTGAGAAGTAATAATAATTAGGAATAATTTAATAGAGTTCACCAGTAAAGCCCTGTGGCAAGAGAAGAACAAAGAAACAAATATGTAAAGTGACTAAATGGACAAAAATATAACAAACAGCCAAGAGACTTGTTTTAGATTTAATTAAGCACATGGGCTGAAAGTGAAGTCATAGAAAAGCACAGTACTTGCAAAAGCTCAATAGAAGAGTAGAAATGGCATTATTTATATGAGACGAAATAAGCTTTTAGTAAAAAATGTCACGAGAAAAAAACATTGTATAATTATAAAAGATTTAATCCATGAGGAAAACATAAATATATGTTTTACACATTAAACTTGGAAATTCAAAATGTTTTCATTTAAGGTAACTATTGTCTTTTTTTTTCATATTATTTTTCTTTTATTTTTTAATTTTTTTTACATTTAAAAAAATATTGTTGTTCAATTACAGTTGTCTGCATACTCTCCCCTCCCCTCCCCCTCCAATCCCACCTCCCTTCGCTGCCTCCCTCCCCATCCTTGGTTCTGTCCATGTGTCCTCTATAGTGGTTCCTGAAGACCCTTCTCCCCATTGTCCCCTCCCCCCTCCCCCTTGGCTA
>PVJI01032716.1:0-11945 GCA_004026765.1 Micronycteris hirsuta
TCCCAGCACATGCCAGACCGGTGTCACTGTTCCTGTGCAGAGCCCTCCCTTCACAGGACTAAATTTTGGTCTGTTTGAACCTGATGAATCCTACTGACCTTACCCTGATGAATCCCTGAGACCCTACCCCACCACAAAGATCTACCACAAGACGGACCTTTGATGTCCCAAAAAGCCTCAATTCCATGGAGGCAAGCAAACTACCAGATACAGAAAACAAAGTTTATTAGGTTTATAACAAGATTTATAAGGTTCAAAAAAAGATTTAGAAGGATGCTCAAGAAACGTAGCAAGAACTTCGACAGAGTTAGAAAGCATAATGAAGGACATAGAAACCATAAAAAAGAACCCATCAGAAATGCAGAATACAATATGTAAAATGATGAATACACTAGAAGAAATCAACAAGCTAGAAGAAGTAGAGGAATGATTTAGTGACTTGGAAGACAAAGAAGGTAGCAGAAAACACTCAATCAGAGCAGCCAAAAAAAACCAAAAAACAAAAAACCTTGTATTAAATGAGGATAGTCCAAGGGATCTCTGGGACAACAAGAAGGATAACAACACCTCTATCATCATGAGGTTACCAGAAGGAGAATGAGAGCAAGGGATTAAGAACCTATTTGAAGAAATAATGGCTGGAAACTTCCCCAACCTGATAAGAGAAAGAGACACACAGATTCATGACTCAGAGAGTCCCAAACAAAATGAATCCAAAGAGGCCCACTCCAAGACACATCATAATTAAATGCCAAAAGTTAAAGACAAAGAGAGATTCTTAAAAGCAGCAAGAGAAAAGCAGTTAGTTACCTACAAAGGAGTTCCCATAAGCCTTTGAGCTAATTTCTCAACAGAAACATTTCAGGCCAGAAGGGATTGCCATAAAATATTCCAAGTGATAAAAAGCAAAGACCGACATCCAAGACTACTCTACCCAGCAAGGCTATCATTTAAAACTGAATGTGGCATAAAGAGCTTCCCAGACAAGAAAAAGCTAAAGGAGTTCATTACCACCAAAACAGTAGCACAAGAAATGTTAAATAAAGTCATAAGAAGAAAGAAGAAGAAAGAAGAAGAAGGAGGAGGAGCAGAAAAAGTAGGAGGAGAAGGAGGAGGAATAAGAAGTGGAGGAAAGGAACAAAGTTATAAAGAATAAAATTGGCAATAAATGTGTACTTATCAATAATTTAAGTGAAAATGGCTTAAATGCCTCCATCAAAAGACATAAATAAGGTCGTTGAATGGATAAGAAAACAAGGCCCATATTTAGCTGTCTGCAAGAGACCTACCTGAGAATGAAAGACACACAAAGACTGAAAGTAAAGGAGTGGAAAAACATATGTCATGTAAATAGAAGCAAAAAAAGCTGCAGTAGCAATACTTTTATCAGGCAAAATAAACAAGTAAGTGATAAAGAAGGACATTAGAGCCCTGGCTGGTGTAGCTCAGTGGATTGAGCATGGGCTGGGAACCAAGCGGTCCCGGTTCGATTCCCAGTCAGGGCACATGCCTGGGTTGCAGGCCAGGTCCCCATGAGGGCCATGTGAGAGGCAACCATACATTGCTGTTTCTCTCCCTCTCTTTCTCCCTCCCTTCCCCTCTCTCTAAAAATAAAAATAAAAAAATCTAAAAAAGAAAAAAAAAAAAAGAAGGCCATTATATAATGATAAAGGCATCAATCCAGCAAGAGGATATAACCCTTGTAAACATTTAGGTACCCACCATAGGATCATCTAAATATATAAAGCAAATCTTCATGGACACAAAAAGAGATCAAAAGTAAGACAGTCATAGTAGGGGATTTTAACACCCCATTGAGTCTTTTTCTATTCTGTTTGTTTGTTCGTATTGTTCAAAGAGAGTCCATCTTGTGTCGAGAGTCCTGCACTCAGGACTTGGAAGCAACTTAGCAGGCAGTTGACCCTGGTGAGGAGAAGAAGGAACAGAAAAGGAAGTTGGGATATTATAACCCCTGTAAAAGCTGGAAGGTCCTGAAGATGTCATATTAAACTAACCATTACTTCAGAGGCTTAGAAGTTAACAATTTTATTATTTCTCTAGGAAAAAAACATGCTCATGACTTGGCGATGGGGAGGGAGAGAAACAAGAAGTTTTGCACAACTTTGAAAACCTCTCTTTCATCTCTAACACCCATTCTCCACAAACGTGGTGGCCAGTCCCCAAACCCTTCTTTCTCTGGCACTCTCAGCTCTCCCTGCCACCCAGTCCTTGCAGAGCTTGTCTGACCTTACCACTGCCTCTTTCCTTCCATTTCTTCTCTTTGTCCTTGCCCACAGGTAAAACTCAATTCTTCCCGAGTACATCCCAATTGTCAATTCTCCATTTCCTCTAAACTCAAATCCTGCACCATTAAGCCCAAGAATTAAGCCTAGAAAGACAAAATTCCGTTTAGCAGACCTAAGAGTGGAAATGCTATGGATACCCTCATGTTAGTACGACTTTATTTGTTTACTGCTAAGACCTAGTGAAATCCGGATTACTCAGTTCTATCTGTCAATCATCGGAATATCTCATTCCACTTTCATTTTTCCATTAGGAAGTTCCAGTCAAAACCAGGCTTTGTTTTCCTAAATACAAGTCTTAAGCTTGGGAAGGATTGCTGCTTTAGAAATTATGGAGTGTCCAGGAGACAACAGATGAAGAAGTGGAGCCACATGAACTAGTGTTTTTTGACATAGGTGCTGATTGACTTCAGGGCATGCTATCCCACCTCTTCAAGCTGGGGTGTTCTCATTGCCAAAGCTGGGGTCTAGAAAGTCATTAAACAGATATTTATCACATGCCTACTATATGCCATGCACATTTTACATTCTGCTAACATATAATGAAAAAAAACAGAAAAAAAACCCACCCTCATACGCATATATTCTAGTAGGATGATGATAGCCATAGCCATATTTACCTCTTAGGTTATTATAAGAATTAAATGAGAAGATAATCATCATCATCATCATCACATATATCATGATTATCATGTGCCGGGAATGGTTGTAGGAACTTGGCACCTGGTTTAACCAAGGATTCTTTACTTCTGTGCCGCAGCCCCTCTGGTCATCCAGTGGAGCCTCTCAACCTCTTTGCAGATGAAGGGTTTTAAATGCATAAAACACAATACACGGGGTAACAAGGGAAACAAAATATGCCACCAGAGCAGCCAAATCAAGAAACAGGTACATGGTAATGAAGAGCTTCTTTTTTAGCACATAAAATAATAAGAGCCAGTGACAGTTTTAGCAATACATAGCTTTGAAAAACTGGTGGGCCCAGAGGTACAGTCGCCCCTTGAACAACATGGTTTGAAATAAGCAGGTCCACTTATATGTGGATCTTTTTCAGTACATACATGTCATACTCTAAATGTATTCTCTCTTCCTGTAATTTTCTTAAAAACATTTTTTCTAGCTGTGTTATAAGGATACAGAATATAATACACATAAACATAAAAAAACGCATGACTGTTTACGTTATTAGTAAGGTTTCCAGTCAACAGTGGTTCAGTTATAGAAGAGTCAGAAGTTACACACAGATTTTCAGCTGGGAGGTCAGCTACCCCAAATCGGAGTTGTTCAAGGGTCAACTGTAATTTCTCCATTCAAGTTCACAGGCATCCAGAACTCTGGCCACTGTAAACCTCAGGGTTAATTTAATCCTCATGATAACCCTGTGAATTAGGTATTATTATTGTCACTCCCTTCTTTACAGATGAGAAAGATGAACTATGGAGAGGTTAAGTGACTGGCCCCAAAGGCTGTGCTCTTGTCCGCCATACAGGGCATGGCTTAGCTCGGGGCTTGTCTTGTGGTCAGGGTCAGTAACAGTGGCTGGTATTTTAAAGTAGTCATTGTGATAAGTAGTAGAAGCATTTATAGCAGAATATCTAGGGCACAGGAATAATTTGAACCAGTATGAAGAAAGTCCTTAAAGGGAAAATCTGGTGTGTAGCAATGAAGCCAACTGCAGAGGACACAGCCTGTCCCGTTCCTCTCAGTCTCTGAAGCACAAACTGAATCACTGCTTTCTCCATGTGATCACCCCTTCTGGAGCTTAACGCCAAAGGCTTTTGAGGATGTTCTTGAATCAGTACAATTTCTTACTTTTATTTGTATAATCCTGTATTAACTATTGGGAATTTTCTGCACTCCTAGTAGGCACTGTCACCAAAAGACCCTTGGAACATAAATTGGTGCAGCAGAACGAGAACACCGTCCATCCTGCACTGAAGGGCCGCTCAGAATGAATGCAGCTGCTGCTCCTGTCTGCACTGTGGTGGTCCCTCAGGCACTCTGCACATATTACTGAAAGCTGTTATAAGGTAAAGAAACTTACACTTCTCTAAATGATGACAGTCCACACTTCAGTTTCAATTTTTAAAAGATTGTATTTACTCACTTAGTTTTAGAGAAAGTGAGAAAGAGGGGGAGAGAAACATGGATATGAGAGAGAAATATCTATCGTTTGCTTCTCACACATGCCCCACCCAGGGACAGAGCCCACGACCCAGGCATGTGCCCAGCCTGGGCGACTTTTTGCTTTTCGGGACGACACCCAACCAACTGAGCCACACAGGTCAGGGCTTCAGTTGCAATATTTAAAAAAAAAAAAGACAAAGGAGTCCGGCTCATTGACAAGGCTTTCCCAGTGTGTGGGTAACACCTATCACAGCTCTCAAGCAGTTTGTTCCTCAAGAGGCATGAGAGCGAGCCCGGCCTGCGCCTACAGGAACACAGTGAGACGATTCATTCTTTCCCCTATGTCTGCCTTGCAAAGGCATTTTTCTAATTGCCTGTCCAAGCACAGGTTTACGGGGACAAGGCACTTGGTTCCTTAATCTACACCTGGCACACTGCTCCCAACAGCAGAGCAGAAAAGTGGCAACAAGTGCCCTGTCCCACCATCAAGGTAAATAAATGCCCGTTGTGAACTCCAGTTCCCAGGCTGTATCTGGGCTGCTTCTACTAAACCCCTTAGAAGAGAAAAAGCTTCAACACTAACATGCACGAGGGAACTGAAGCGCTGGTGGCCACTCAGCCCAGCGCTCGGCCACAAGGATCAAGAATATCAACCAACAGCAGAAGGGTATAGGGAGGTCAGAGATGCCCCAAGAGTCTGCACACATTCCTCCCTGGGTCACCAGACTTGACTTGGGAAAAGAGTACATGTGACCAGCTGCACTGAAAAACACCAACGTGAACTTTTGCAGAGAAAGCAGATGGCTCCAAGCCGGGGTAAAAATAGTCCATAATGCAGCACAGCCCAGGCTGGGAGCAGGGCAGTCTTAGGGCCTCTCCAGTTTTGATTTCAACTTGCCAAAAAGGTAAAAAGTGTTTTAACTAAACTGTGAGAAAGCTTCCTGGGAAGAGATTAAAAATACAAAATATTCCACATTCTACCTGGCTTATTGCAAATTCATTTGACTGTCATCCATAAAAAAATGAAAAATATTTGCAGCTAGGAAAAAATTAGTATTTGTCTTCCTTCTTATTTGAACATAGCAAGAAAACTGGCAGACCAGCATAAGAACTGGGTAAATAATGTCATCAATGCCTGGAATAATAAGAATTGAATAAAAAAAGAAACGAAAGCCTCTTTTATATTTAGTGATTTTTAAAGACTCAGCTTTACAGTTTTATCGGAGTTCTAATTCATTTATTTAATTTTTTATTTTACAGAAGCCCTTTAATCCATCTCCCAGTGTTCCAAGCGAGCTTTCTATTTTTACCAGTGGGGCTGAATCATGCTCCGACCATGTAGGGACACGTTTAGAACAGGACTTTTCAAGTCCAGACCCAAGCGAAATTGTGATTCACGAACGCAGCCTCAGAGCTCAGCACACTAGCAGTCATTGTGTGCCATGTCACGTTGGCCCGGGTGCGCTGATTGTCTTATGCGGGACAGAAGTGATTGGAAGTGTTCCATGGACAAAAAGAGTAGCTCAGATAATAACGCCTTACGAGATAAGAGGAAATAAATGACATTTGACACGGGGTTCCCACAGTCCCCTCACCTGGCGAACAAAAAAAATGCTTTTGTATCTCTCAGTTGAAGTCGATCCAGTCTTCGGTCTACATCCAATCAGCAAAGCAGTGCTTGTCCTCTTGTACAGCGCTGTTCTGTCCTGAAGCCCATGAATGCCTTTCTTATCTGAGTCGAACTTCTTCTAGTGCCTCATTAATATAACAGAGTCTTGATGCTTGGGTAATAAAAAATCTCAGCTTTGTTTAATTGAATTTTGAATTTCTTAATAAAAATGAAATTAAAATGTAATCTAATTAGAACTTTAACCTACATGCAACAAATAGGCTCAGTATTCAAATTTACATCTTACAAGGTAAAGAATAATTGTTCTTGAAGGTCTATTTTATAGTTTTTTAAAAATTGAACCCCTAAAATTGAACATTCATCCTAGTGTTCCCTTTTTCCAGTAAGGCAGAACCTTATATATGACAAGGATGAGACTTACAAGTCTGTAACAGCCCTGGTAGAATTCCTAGCTTTTCCTCTTTGGGTGTCAGAAGCTTGCTCACAGTCAGTTCAGATCAAAATAAAAATGAAAACATTTCCATCTTGAAATTTTTCCCAAACTAGCAAGTATTTTATTGACTAAAAGTTGATTTCCATTCCAAATAGGGGAAATCATATTTCTGATCTTATTTTTCTACCTGACAGAAGAAAGGTTTTTATGTTTTTCTCCTACATTGGAAGAATTTCCATAATTATAAATATGTCTACCCACATTTTTTCATAATACCTTGTAGTGATATTTTTAGCATTTTATTTTCTATATAGCTGGAATCTATTTTGCTATAAAGAATATATAAATCTAGTTTAGTTTAATGCCTTTCCACTTGCCCAAATACCATGTGGCACTGACTTTTTAAAAGATTTTATTTACTTACTTTTAGAGAGAGAAAAAGAGGGAGAAAAACATTGATGTGTGAGAGAAATAGCAATTGGCTGCCTCTCACATGCCTCCAACTGGGGGCACATGCCCTGATTCGGAACCCAACCGGCAACCTTTCGGTTCACAGGCCAGCACTCAACCCACTGAGCCACACCAGCCCAGGAGGCACTGATTTGAAATATACTCATTATATACTAAATTTTTATACATACTGGCATCTCAATTCTCATTCATTACTATGTCTATTATAGCTACCAGTTTTCACCAGTGTAGCTTTTATATTTTCACCACTGTAATATAAGTATTAAAATGTATTATAAAGTACTTTTCACTTTTCTAATCTTTTTCAAAATGGCCCTGGCTAGTCCTTGACCCTCAGTATCACCTGTAAATTAATCTATCAAGTCTCCTTTTCTGCTCTCTCTCATCCAATTGGTTAGAATATCATTTGATTTATTGATTAGATAGTACCAATATTTCAAAATGCTGCTTGTTCTAAAGCATAGAAATATTCAATAATCTCTGAATATTCTTTTATTAAGTTTATTCTTAAGTATTTCATGTTTTTTGGTATGTTGTGGCTGAATCCTGACTCTCCTACTTGATATTTTCATTTTATTTATTGAGCTTAGGAAAATTAATTTTTGCATGTTGCTTGAAAAAGTCAACTGGTTTATTCTTTTAATATTTTTAATAGTTTTTAGTTGATTAAACTTCCTTAATAGATAATGCAAAATTGAGTCACATTTTTAGTTTAAATTATCAAAATACAGGGTCTGAAACAATGAGGTCTTGCTATAACCAAGAAAATGTTCGTTTCCATAAGTGTTATTAGCTTTACAGGTTTTAACCTTGCCTAACAGGAGCAGTATAGATATGAAGATTTAGCGTCTACTCCCCACTCATTGGCTACAATGTTCTATCATAACCACTTTTCTCTCCTGTTTTTACTTTTGCACAGTGGAGAGAGTGGTGCTTCCCCTTTTCTCCCTCCTTCGAGGTGCTGTAAGAATAAAGGAGACGATGAAGCGAGGTGCTGTTAACAGTGCTCCACCAGACAGAGCATTCCATGTCCCAAACACAGCTGCAGTACTCACCAACGAGACTCCTATTCAAGAAGTATTACCGTTCATAGTAGTGGAGTAGCTTACGTTGTACTAACCTTATTTTGATAGCAACTATAGGCTCTGAGATAATTTCCAAAAGTGATTGAAGGTGCTGGAGCATGACTAAAAGCTGGCAGAAATTGAGTGAAAGCTTGGCGCAGCATGGGGTGGCTGGAATTTAAGAAAGCCACAGTCTTATTGGATTGAGAGGTAGAGGGTGGAGTATGGGGATGCTTGAGTGGTTGGGTATTCAGGTGAAAATCCTGGAACAGAGGTAGCCAGAAAGGAGGAAACCTCCAAATCTGCATATCAACTCCTTTCAAACCCTCAGCTGTCTCAAATTATGCATATATTGAACAGACTGCAAGGAGCCTAGCAAAAAGTGAAAGCCAAAAGGCTGGGAGAGCTGAGCAGTGGTTCCAGCTGTTACCCACCACAGGGCAAACAAAGTTTGAAATTTTGTAACCTACCATATTAGAGCCTTGGTAAACCTCTCAGAGTTACTTTTGAAACCACAGAAGGGCCTTACCTGTTGCGGATTTCGACCCACAAAATCCATGGGGGGGACCGCCCCGATCGCGTGAATCAATCTTACCCAGAGACACGCTTGGAGATGAGAATCCGGCAGCCACGGGTCTTTCCCTCCATCTCCATCTTGGGAAAAAGACCTCATGGGTCGCTTAGCCGGGGTTTTTATTAGAGGCTTTTGTCCATATTTACATTGGATTGATTATTCATGGAATTAAGCAGAACAGGGATAGTTTTACTCATTAGCAGGGCATTAGGATGTAAATTCAGGTCCGGTGGCAGACAGGACCAGGTTAATATAATATGCAGGGCTCAGCAAGCTAGAATTTTTAAAGATACATCTTTGCCAAATTCCTATTAGAGAATTCCCATTCCACAGATATGATCCACACTTGCCTACACGGGAATTACACGGAGCTGCGCTCAAAACGCGTAAATTCTCATGACTACGTGTTAACACGTGTGTGGAAATCACTGCCACACTTACAAGTAAAGACTATGTTCCAGGATGGAGTGCTTTACCCTAGGAGAAAGGGCAAAACCAAAATAGACCTGTACTACATACATGTAAAACCAAGCCTCCACAAGGTGAACGTAGAGGAGTAAGTTAACTGCCTGCTAGAGCAAAAATCAACACTCTTCAATAAATGTAAGAGGTTTTCCAAAGTGTCCCATATACAAAAAGTTATTACGTATGTGAAGAAACCGGGAAGCGTAACCATAGTTAAGAGAAACATCACTCAGTAGAAAGAGATTCTGCATGATCAAGATGTCAGAATTAGTAGATATGAATTTCAAGGCATCCCTTATAACTATGGTCCAAAAAGTTAAAGGGAAAGATGGTCATAATGTGTGAACAGATAAGAAATCTCAGCAAAGAAATAGAAACTATGTTTGAAAGTGGAGGACCACAAAATGGAGCTGACAAGTATAATATTTGAAATGTAAAAACACCTAGATGGGCTTCACAGAAGATTAAAAAATCAGAAAAAGGAATTTCTACTGTACATACATCAGTAAAATTTATCTGAAAAAAATATATATCTGAAGAATAAAAAACAAAGACAAAAAAGACCCAAGAAAGTGAAGGGAAAGTATATGGCTGGAAGCTTTTGAGGACTTCATTCAAAGCAGGGTTTGATCAGTTCAGTTGAGTTTCTAGATTCCACACAGCTGTCAAACTGTTACTTGTGACTCCAGCGACCTCTCTTAGAACTGCTTCCAAAAGCCCTCACTTCCTAGGTGAGCAGATTAATTTAGGCCAACTTTCTACTTCCTTCCAAGCCCATAAATAATAGTGTTATCTTTGTGGATTCAATTGAAATTGTCCTAAATGAAGAGAATAGCTCCTTAGAAGGATATATAATCTTTTCATAGGTGACTACCTGGTTTTATCAATAGGCAGAGCGTTCTACTAAAATTTGTTGAATGAATGATTACACAGCCTGGAAGACAACCTAGAATCTAGAGAGGGGTACTGAGAAGGTGGCTCACGTTATTGATTACTGACTCAAGTTAGGCAGGAGACAAAGCATGACCAGGAGGACCAAAGAAATGAGCAAAAAATCAAGGGTTTAGGAAATGGAGATTTGAAAGAGGTCAAAGAACAGATGTAGTTGGAACAAGGCAATAAAGGAACTGGAGAAAATAAAGGCTTTGTTCAAAGAGTGAGTACAAGATTTGAGACGCGATATACTCACAGAGAATGAGAGCATGCAGAGCTTGTCTGCCACTTACCATCCGTCCACTGAAACTAGCGCATCCCTGCAGACCCTGTAGGGAAGCTCATAAAATGAGGTGAAGGCATTGGTTCTTCGTCTTCTCCACAACTGAACCTTTTGATTTCTTTCCCAAATCTGCTCTTCCCCCATCCTAGCAAATGGCACCTCCAAATGCCTAGTTATGTCACATCACAACCTTGGGAGTGATTTGTGATTCCTCCCTCTTTTACCCTCCCCGCCCTCCACCACCACTGAGCCCATCAAGATGTGTTGATTCTTGTATCATGACTGCCATCGCTGACCTCAGGCTGTCATCATCTTGGTCCTGCACTGTTAAAGTAGCTACTAATTTGATTTCTCTGCCTCCCACTCTTGGCCTTCATCTTGTCTATACACATTAGCCACAGTGAACATTTTAGAATATAAATCAGATCATCACTTTCCTACTTTCATCAATAGCTTCCATCACACCTAATATAAGATTCACATTTTGGGGGTACTCCCACCAAGATGGCAGCGTAGGCTCATGCACTGCGCCGCCGTTCACAACCAGAGAGTTTAAACAACTAACTCAATAGCGAAAAATAAACAACCAGAACAGACAGAATCGAACTGAAGGGAAGTCCGACACCCAGGAAGCTGGAGAGGACGTACATCCAGGCTGGTAAGCGGGGCAGAACCGAGTGGAGGAGCGGAGTAAGAGGCAGTTTGCCCAGAGGGACTCACCCCGCGAGTGCCTAAACAAAACACGACCTCCAACAACGGGTGAACCCCACAGGCCGGCAGCGTAACCAGAGAGGCCAGTGGGAACCAGCAGGGCTGAGACTGGCGGAGGAGGAAGTAAGAAACTAGGGAGTGGAGGGTGATAGGGAGCCGGCAGTGAACGGCAGATGCCATTGCTCCCTCCCAGGCCCTGCCCCCAGAGGAAACGTCACACAAAAAACGACCCAGGTTGTCAGGCACCGGTGGACACCTAAGACTCCGACAGGTGCGTGAGATAAAAAGAATGAAAATGGCCAAAATCAGAACAAATTACAACTAACAGATGAAGAGATAGGCAAATTAACAGATGCCCAGTTTAAAACACTGGTAATCAGAATGCTCACAAAACTGGAAGAAAGGTGGACGCAAATAAATGAACAAATGAAGAATACGATAAAGATAATGGAAGAAGATATACAGGGAGCCAACAGGAAGAAAAAGGAAGCTGGGACTCAAACCAATAGGGTGGACCAGAAGGAAGAAACAAGAATTCAGAAAAATGAGGAGGGACTCAGGAACCTCTGAGACATTTGTAAACGACCCAACATCCAGATCATAGGGCTGCCAGAGGGACAAGAGGATCACCAAGGAATTGAACGTATTTTTGAACAGATAATGAACGAGAACTTCCCAAATCTGGCAAAGGAACTAGGCTTCCTGGATATTCAAGAAGCTCAGAGAACCCCAAAGAAGCGGGACCCAAAGAAGAACACACCAAGGCACATCATAATTACATTACCCAAGATTAAGAATAAGGAGAGAATCTTACAGGCAGCAAGAGAAAAGGAGACAGTTACCTACAAAGGAATTCCCGTAAGACTGTCAGCGGATTTCTCAAAGGAGACCTTCCAAGCAAGAAGGGGCTGGAGAGAAATATTTCAAATCATGAAAAGCAAGGGCCTACAT
>PVJI01032717.1:0-11882 GCA_004026765.1 Micronycteris hirsuta
CCTCTCTTTCTCCTACCCTTCCCCTCTCTCTAAAAATAAATAAATAAAATCTTAAAAAAGAATGTGAGGATGATATTACATGTACATGTGTATATAAATAGATATTATTTGCATTTAATAGAAATATAAGCAGAAAGCTAATTATATTACATTAAACATAAATTTGTTATGTTTTTAAAGTATGCACACCCACATAAACCTATAGAGAGTCAGACATAAAACTAAATGAAAATATAAATTTACTTAAAATTTAAACTAATTTAATATTGTATTAATATAAAATGATTAACGACATCAAGTATAATTCTGTATTCTAAGATGTGAATTTCAAAAAGAAGTTTTGTATGACTGTTGCTAGATATACCAGAAGAGACCAAGAAAAAATGGTGACCTAATATTTTTTAATTTGTTTCATTTCTCTTTTCAGTTTATTAGTTCAGGATCTTTATCTGTTGCAGCTGGGAGAAAACCCACAAGAGCATTGGTAAGTGGCAGTTCTTTCTCTTTTTCTATGATAACAGGAGTAGAAATTTTCTCAGTTAATAATAGGAGAGTATCCCTGGCTGGTGTGGCTCAGTGGATTGAGTGCTGGCCTGTGAACCAAAGGGTCAGGGGTTCGATTCCCAGCCAGGGCACATGCCTGTCGTTGCTGGCCAGGTCTCCAGTTGGGGCATGTGAGAGTCAACCAATCGATCAATGTTTCTCTCTCTTTCTCCCTCCCTTCCCCTCTCTCTAAAAGTAAACAAATAAAATTGTTTTAAAAAGTTTTTAAGAAATAATAGAAGAGTAGAAGTTGATGAATCTGAGACACTGAGTCTCTTTAATGCTCAATAAAATTAATTTTCTTAAGGCACTCTACCTTTTCTTAAGGTAGATCATCAGAAAATCACATACGTTGTGAATACGATGGTTACTATGAATATTTGATGAATCTGAAGCTTAGAAAAAAAGCTTCTTGACTTTTGTGTTGTTAAATTTGAACAATTCTAATTATTTTGAGTGTACATTCTCCCATCACTACTTCCATAACTGAAAGCCCAAAATTCTATCTTTAGTGATCCATTAAACAATTACTAAGTCTCTATTATGTGTTCCCACTAAATTGTCTACCCATTTAGACTACTTTCCTTGTCTTCACTCTCCCTCCCTCCTGGATGGCTGTTTCTCTGTTATATTCTATCCTCAAATACTGATCCCTTTTCTCTCATCTTCACTTTCTCTGGTGATGACCTTGCTTCCTAGTCTGACATGCTCAAGCCATCAGAAGAGAATTTTCAGATCCCCCTCTAACAGCTCCTTCATGGACCCGATCTGTACTGATACATTTTTTTCACTCTAACCTTTTACCATGAGTGAGTTCTCTGTGATTTTCTCCAAAGCCAGTGCCCCTTCTTGAATCCTAGCTTCTGTTCCTTCCCCACCACACAAGTGTATAACTCCAATTCTCTTTCTCCTAGACCTGCTTAATCAGCGTATAAGCACCCAGTTACTTCTTTCAAAAGAAAACAAAAGTCTCAACCTTGTTTTCTCCTGCTAGCTACAGTTTGCTTTTCCTTTTGTAGCTAAACCCCTTCCTTAAAGCAGGGGTGTCAAACTCATTTTCACCAGGGGCCACATCAGCCTCACTGTTGCCTTCAAAGGGCCAAATATAATTTTAGGACTGTATAAATGTAGCCATTCCTTAACTAGGGGCAAGGAGCTCAGCCCTGCCAACGGGTAGAAATAAGGCGCTGGGCTGGATAAAACAAGGTGGAGGGCCAGATTCAGCCTGAAGGCCTTATGTTTGCCACCTGTGCCTTAAAGGAATTATCTTTACTTTGTCTGCAATTTCTATCCACCCAGTTTCAATGAAACCCGCTCCAACAGGCTTTACGTTCTCCCCTATCCCACCCCTGTAACTGCGCTCTGTAAGATTACTGAAAATTTCTACACTGGGAGTGCAGAGGTCAGTTCTCAGTCCTCCTGAAACCCGCCCCCTTGAGCAGCACCTCGCACAGAGCTGGTCACTCACTCCTTCCAATAACGTCTTCCCTTGGCTTCCAGGACACCTTGATGGAATGGTTTTCCTCCTGTCTTTTTAGTGTCTCCTTTTCCATCTCTTTTCCTAGTTCCTTTTCTTCTCTCTGACCTGTTAATGTTGGGCTGCCCCAGGGCTCAATTCTTTGTCACCTTCTCTACTCGCCCCATCGGTGATCACGTTCATTCTCATGAGATAGCAAACCAACACGCTCTGCCATCTGTTCATTCTCCCTTTGCATTTTCTCATGTTGTTTCTGTCGGTCACTCCCCTCCACCCACTTTGCCCCCTGGCTTCCCTGGAACGCACCCGGGACACTGTGGCCTCAGGGCTTTGAACGGAGTGTTTCCTGGACTACAAGGACATCTCTTGGGACATGCTCCAGGCTAACTCCCTCAGCTCCTTAATGCCTCTCCCCACGTGTCATTCCTGATGAGTATTCATACCCTCCTCACGCCACTCTTGTCTCCCACAGCATTTAATTACTTTTTAAAAATACTACCTAATTTACCTACTAGTATACTTAATTTATTGTTGTTGTTGTTATTGCTGCTAAGCAGAGAAGCTCCCAGAAGGTAGGGAATCTTTGTTCATTGACGTTTGCCCAGCATCTAGGATAGTAAACAACGTTCAATTGATATTCATTTAAGTGAATTGTAGACAAAGGAAGGAAGAATGTGCTATCTATATTAACTGAAAATTCTTGCTGCTTTCCAGATGAAACACAGTTGTGGGATGAACGTTGCCAGTGCTACAATCGCTGTAATAGGCTTTTTTTTCCTCTCAGCAAACTTAGTATCTGACATCCTGTTATTCAAGAGTTGTCAGTCTCAACCATCACCGAACTTGTGCGTTTACATGGGTGTCTCGTCAATCGTACGTGTTTAAAAAGTTATATTTCATTATAAAATATTGCAAACATTCTAAAATGTATGGTTACCAGCTTGCCTTGATTTGACTTTTGCTCTGCCATCCATTAGCTCTGTAAAGAAGGGCACATTAGATGACCTCTCTCTGTTTCAATTTTCTCATCTTTGAAATGATGGTCATAGTATCAATCTCACAGGGTTGATATAAGGATTAAATAAATTAATATGGGATAAACAATGAACATAGTGCTTACCACAGTGAGCTATATTATTATTAATACTACTACTACTGTAACCGGAAAACAGACCGGCATCCTGGCTGCCTGTCACTACCAAACCCAATAAGCAATGACAGTGATTGAATCTTTATAGGCGCTTCATTCAGATGGCCGGCGATCTGAGAAGATGGCGGGTTTATACCCTAACAAACCGTCTTCCCCTTTCTTTGTCCAGGCAAGAGTTTTTATACCGGGGTAAGCACGGTATGGGCTCTGAAGTCCAGGGAATTAGGTAAGCGGAGCCAACATTCCTGTCCAGAGCAGTTAGCTGCTCCCAGTGGCGGGCGGTGGTCTGTCTCACAAAGGCCCAGATGTCGCCAGTTGTCCCCAGGTGGTAATCACTAGCAGTGCCCCAGGGGACCGGCGGTTTTCCTAGGAGCCGGGATCAGCCTTACCTGCAATTTTCTGAAACAAAGGCTTAAACATAAACATTATTTGCCAGGTTTATAGCTTTTTACCTTAAACTGAAATTTTCCAACTCTAGAGTCTCCTATCACTACTACTACTAAAATCCCCAGAGAGTTTAAATTTTAAAAAATTTTGTTTCACATCTTGCTTTTTAAAACCACCTTGGAAGATTTATAAGTTCCTCTGTGGTCTGGGAGTTTTCAAATATTGAGTCATTGAAGGTTTAGATTACTTCACTTTTGAATTTGTGAAATTTTCAAAGGAAAAGGTCTTTAATAACCTTTCCAAATTCTAGTTTTTGTATTTGTGTTTAGGCATCCTCTCTCTTCTGAGGTCAACTTAGAGAAATTAAGATATTTCTTTAGTTTGTTCATTTTCCCACGATGATTTGTAAACTATCATTTACTGACTCACTTCTAATAATCCTCCAGTTTGCTGATGCTACTCACGGCAGTTTATATCCTCACTTTCTTTATTGTATTTTTCATGACTCAGTTAATACTTACATGAGTCTGATTTTTCTGTGGATTTTATGGTATTTTCTTTCCAGTGCAATTTTGTGTTTGCTTTTTTCTAGGTATCTCAATAATAAGAGAAGGATCACTAATCCAGTACATTTTTTTTGCCTAATAGTTTTGCTTTGTGTTTTAGTTGTTAGGAATAGTGTAAATGCCCAAACCTTTATGAAGTGCTATTAGTGAAATTGTGGAGGGGTGATATTTGTCCATTTGTTTAAAAACTTTCTACTCGCCTTCATTTACTGCTATTCCAATTGGGAGATGTTAGTGACTGGGTCAGAATTCTGCCTCTACAGCTTCTTCCCCCAGGGCCTACTTCACATGATACAGAAATACTACATCTCTCTCTTTCCAGGAAAAAGATTTTCATGTTTTCAGATTGATGTTGTGTCTCTTATCGAGTGTTAGTGTGGGGCTGTATATTAAACCTAACTTACGGTTTACTCTGTTCTATTCTGTGGGAGGGAAATATTGTACTTTGATTTCCTGCTGACATTTTTTTTTCTCTGAATGTTTCTACTGGGTTTGATATGAGGCATCATATCCCCTAGGGCCTTGTGTTTTTAATGCTGATCTTTACCTTGCTGGAATTATGCGTAGCCATCTCTGTCTCAGCCATGTGGTGCAAAGCAAACTGCTTCAGTTCAAGAGAGGTAGGTGTGTTTAAATGAATAATAATTCCCATGGTCTGCCACCTTCCTCTGGGCTTTGAGGTCACCCCTGACTCCTGAGATTGGAAAGAAATGTCTATGCAGTAATGGCTTGTGGGGTTCCTGGAGCAACTGATGATACAAATGTTAGAGATGCAATGAAGGCTAGAAAAGAATTCTGATGGAAAACATGCAAGAGGAAAGAGTGCACTTCATACTAAGAGTGCACACTTTTTATACAAAAAGAATTAAATGATTATTTTCTTGTAACTTGTCACTGTCTAGCTATATACCCAGGAAAAAAATCACCAATTCCTTTTAGATTTTTGGTAACTGTAAAATGAAATTGTTTTCATTCATTTCTGATGTTTATGTAAGGGCTATGTATATAATACTTTAGCACAGTAATAATCAGTGCATTAATATTATCAGTGGTGATCATGATGATAATAGAAAGGGATGGAAGGAGAGGCAGGTGAAGAGCCTCTTCTTGGAGACTGATGTTGTTTTATTTTTCAGGCAACTTCCTCAACCCCCAGTTCTGTGGAATCAGTACCATATCCTCATTAAAGTAAATTTGAGCACAAGGAAATTCGACCTCAAATCTCCACGAGTTAGAGTTCCAGCCAAGAACTCGAAAGAACATGAGCCTTGAAGCGCATTCCCGCTATCATGACGCCGGCCATGAGAAACTTGGACACTTGACTCAATCCTTTCTGTTCTCACTATAAATTCTATGCTTCTTTAGGCATCCCTGGCTTTGTAACTTCTATGATCACCTCTCCAAAGTTGTTCCCAGAAAGTGGTTCTCTTTCTTGTTCCTTAACTATGCCATGGTCTTAGAAGATTTAAAGAAGGCAGACAGAATAATCTCTGTCTCATGTATTCTCTCTATAATCCAACCTCCATCTATCCAATGAAAAGAAAAGTCAGATTTTTTTTTTTACTACAGAAAAATGCTTCTTGACTTTAGGTCAATCAGCATTGCAATCAACATTGCAAAAACTGTCAAAGGAAAAATAAATCAACACCATCATTGAAGTAAATTTTAAGTATATTTGAGGTAAGGTGGTCAAACCTCAAGCTTTTATTTCAATTAGCTGCTGAGATGCATTCACACGTATCCTGATACAGAAATAATGGTTTAGATTGAGGGCTTTGAGAGCAAGATCAACACTTATTCTTTAAAGCATGGCGAGAAACTGCAAACCAGAGACATAAAGAATGAGGGCTTTAAAGTCTCACGGATATGGGTTCAAATTCTGATACTGCCACTCATAACCTGTGTTGATTTGAGCAGGTTATTTAACCTCTCTGACCTATTTTTCCTCATCTGTAAAATAAGTGTAAGAGTATCAGTTACTATGTCCACAGGTTTTATGAGTGTGAAATAAAAGTAAAGCCAATGGGAAACAGCACCACACTCCTTGACAATGATCTTGCTGCTGTTGGGGCTGAGGTGGGATCTGGGTCAGATGTTCAGAAAAGACAGCAGAGACCCTTGCTCTTCTGCTGTGGCTCTCCCTTCACCCTCCAGCAACTTCAGCGGCTTTCTTTTCTCCTGAGATATAAGGCTCCTGTTTTTATAAATCTACAGTTGAATTATTTACATTTCTGATCTATAAATTAATTTTTCTCTCTTGACACTGAATCATCCACAATGTCCATAAGTTCATACCCATGAGTTACTCTTAGCTCCTTGTTTACCATGTGTACAAAGATCTTTCTATAGTCTCTACTAACTCTTACCTCTTTTTCAGAATATATGTGTGTGTGTGTGTGTGTGTATACACACACATAGTCTGTCCAGAAGGTATCCATGTAATATGGAAAATAGACACATCTACTGAAGAATAGGTAAGAAACACTGTACATAGGACAATGACGCCTCAGTCCCCTTCAAAGTAGGCACCTTTGGACCTCACACAGGTCTCCCAATGGCCTGCCATCAGCTGCTCTGTCTTATTTACCTGAATCTCATCAGTGGTCTGAACTCTCTTCCCTTTCAAAGGTGATTTGAGTTTTGGGAAAAGCCAGAACTCACAGGGTGCCAAATCTGGACTGCAGGGGGCTGAGTCACCTGGGTGATTTGATGTTTTGCCAAAAAACTCTGCATAAGACGTGATGCATGAGCAGGTGCATTGTTGTGATGAAGCTGCCAATCATGACAATTTCCCATGGCTGTGGCCTTCTGAATCATCCAAATAGTTTCCATGGAGGAATGTTCAAGCTAAATGCAAAATTTGATTTAGATTCATCACTCTCCTTGCTCAGTCATTTTGAATGCCACAGCCACACAGTACACATGCTTACTCAGTGGTGTCCACCACCTCACTGAGTAGTATAGTGAAGTCATCATTGTTCACGCATGTGCATTCCAGTCCACTCTTCTTGGCTGCCAGTTTATATCGATGTCATGCAAACTGTTCTCATTATATTAACAATGGCTTGGCTTTTCCCAGACAGATCTTGTATATATATTATTTTTTTTAGTACATTCAACAATCATTTAGGGAGTGCCTACTATGTGCCCTGTACTGTATTAGCAGTTTGGCATACATTAGAGAGTGATTTGGAACAACTGGGTAGTCTGTATAAATCTTTCTCTTTGCATTTTTGAGGTCACATAAATGAAAAGACAAAGTTACTCTCTTCAAGTTTGGACTCAGCTCTAAGCTTATTGGAGCCACCTGTCTTGTTCTGTGAACAATATTTTTTCATTTCTGTGGAGCACTGGGAATTTGGTATCAATCTCAGCCTCTCTCAGCCTTGGTATCTTAACCATATTTATTGAACCCATAATTGCCTATGGGGGGTGGAGAGAGAGAGGGAGAGAGAGAAAGAGAGAGAGAGAGAGAGATTTCCTTTGGGAGTATCAGAAGATACCTCTTAAAAATAGTGCACTTTCAATGTGTAACATGCAAATTCATGCATATTTATTTTGAGTAATTTGAGCATTCAGTTTGAGAAAACAATGGCTCAGATGCAACATGACAGAAAATTTCTTTTGAGTTTGGGAAAAACCCTTGCTTGTCAAAGAGGAAGCCAGATGGGGACGTGGATGAAAAGCACATGCTAATGAGCTGTCAGAAGAAGGAAATGTATGTGGTGGGAGGGACATGTTAGTTCAATTATCTCTTCTTTTCAGGCAGACGTGTGATTAAAACTCATCTTGATAATTTTGTCCCCACCAAGAGAAAAAGCCATTTTGTCATATGTATCAACGTTCACTGTTGTGAAAGATGACAGAGCATGGCTGTAATGACCCACAGTGTGGGTGCAGAAGTTGATACGCATCTCAAAAAGGGTAGGAAGAAGGTGCTGGTCAAAACTGGGATGTGAAACAATTTGGAGATCATAAAGTACGTCTCAGTTTCAAGTTTCTATTGAAAATTCTCATAAAATAATATCATACCCAAACACCGAAGACCATCCTCCATCAGTTTCCTGTCTAAATCTCAAGTCTGATTTCTAACTATTGGCTGCCCACATAATGAACTATCATGTACTCCCAGAAAACTTCATAAACAAGCATTTCTTCAGGTGTTTTTCCAACAGAGGTTTTGTAATTTCTCTGAGGGAAAGGTAAGGAAGTGAAATCTCCTCAGGCTATGATCTAAAATACTGGCTCAAATATTCCTTTCTCTGGGAATCTCTTCCTTGAATTCTACATACCCCTTTTCAAATAGAATTGATATACCATTTGTATGTTCCAGCAGCCTCTGACATACTGGTAATATTATATCATTTATCTTTGCTCTATGCTGCTAGATTAGGAGCTGGACAAGGCCTGGGACCCCGGTTCTCATATGTACATGCTCAGTGATACCTACAGTACCTGACATGGTACATTAAGTCCTTTTTGGGTGAATGTATAAGTGAATGAGGTTTCTTTCTTAATTACAATAACACATTGGTCAGGTCCAACAATTCCTGAAGACACAGTGGGAAGATGGCACGTGGGATAATACATTTTTATGTCCTCTTTTTCATATACTTATTTTAATTTCCTAAAGAATGAGGATTTTTATCACACCCCAGAGAAACAATCCAGATGATTAGTGGTACAATTTGTAATATCTTACAGTGTAATGAACAGGTATTCAAGGTTATGTCTATAATTAAACTCAAAGTGTCCTAAGTCTGTGTGTGTCACCTGTAAATTCACTTTGCTATGGTCTACCTAGTTATGCAATCAGAACGAACACATCAGTTAAGCTCTAACCTTAATTGTGAGATACGCTGCTACTGAGACCTACTTACAGGATTTGCCATCAAGGTCAAGTTCATGCCCCTCAGTGTTTTCACTGCCCCATCCTTGTCATCACGAAAATCAAAGCAACAGGCCATCAGTCTAATAATTTAGCAGACAGTGGAGTCTTTAGTGTGAAAATGTCTCAGCGCTCTATGCATCAGGAGTGGCTCACAGTAGTTAGAACGCTTCCTCTCCAGTTTCTGAGACCATCTGTTGCAGAGAGCCGTGTAAACAGTGTCCAAAAGAGAGAAAGAGAGAGAAAGACAATAACTATCAAAGCCAGAGATGAATCTGGAGATTCAGAGACTAAGATGCACTCCTACTTGCAAAAAGTACTTCAGCCTTAGATTATGGGTGAATCTCAATATGTCTTAAGTAGGAAAGATAGGCTTTTCAAAGGTATAATTAGAGAACTTCTGGTGTAGAAATAGCTGAACTGGGACACGAGTAGAGAGAGTTCCAAAAGAGAATGACATCCCTTTCTGTACTGCAGTTTTTTCCCCTCACCTTCTCAACTTCCATTAAACTGTTCCATCTTTAGGGTCTGTGCATCCTGCCGGTCTCAGGAAGAGTTCTTCAGGAGTCTCACACTAGTTCCTATTCAGTAGATGACTCAGTTTTTCTCCTCAATATAACAAGAAAAACCCTATTGATCTCAATCACCCACTCAACTTATCTGCCTGACAAGTGTCTTAACTATGAAGATAGTCATCAATGTCACGAGCCAATCCATCTTAACCGCCCACCTGGAGCAGAACCTGAGAGGAAGCCCACAGGCTTGTTGTTCACAGTGTTTTTCATCACTGGATAGTTCAGTTAATTAAAAAAAAAATGGACACGGAAGAGAGAAGCAGAGCAACTCTCGCTCTCCCAAACCCACAAGAGCCCTCCAGGTAGGCACAGGCCATTATTTTTTTCTATGCCCAGTTAGTGGGCCACAGATAGTCACCGTGCTGGGGAAATGCCAATTCATGGGCTCAGTCATGGACCCATTTGGTTGATTTAATAAGTCGATAATATGTTGAATGTAAGGAAGCTAATTTGCTATACTTTGCCAGTAGTTCTGTCTGGTTTATGGGGAGGAAGGCTTTCTACTCAGTTTGTGAACTGGGAATAACTTAAGTTTTCTAACAAAAGAAGGTCACATTCTAGGTACGAGGAGGGGAGTTTGTACTATCAATATAGATCTCTTGCCTCTGTGTCTGATGTGTACTAAGGGACAGATGCTTTTAAAAATTATCCTGGGCTCCTTCTTGGTTGGTCTTTGTGAACCTCAAGCTGTGGGATTCTGCCCCACTGTTTGGAGAGGAAATGTCTTGGAGTGAAGGCCACTAGAGGTGGATAATTTAGCTTTCCTTTGAATGCCCAACATGAACACATGTGAAGACTTCCTTTGAACAGTTTTAGGAGAGGCTGAAAACAGCACTTTGCAGATCAATGTTGGAATGAATAATATTGCAAAATGTGAAGTATATTCCAAATCTTTAGAAGGGAGAGTATTTCCAGTTAACCTCCTCTGAGGATAAAAACAGGATTAGAGATTCAACTAATCCTTCAAAGCCATTTCTTTGGGCACATGAAATTGGGTGTGTCAGTGACAAAACATATTCAGACACATTTCTATGTTAAAAGGACTGAGAGATGCATAGGTAAACCTGTTTGATCATTTTTATTTTCACTCATCAGTATAGATTAATGGGAAAGAACTTGCATTAATTCTTGGATTAATAAGAAGACTTGGCACAGTTTTCATTCCATTTTGTCTCCTCTAATCACTGATTAGATGGTGATCGTGGCCAGTTACTTGGACACTTTGAGCCTCAGCTTTTTATTCATTTCAATAAAGATTTTAATTGGAAGATTGTTTTGAAAAATAAACAATCAAAACTTCCCTTTTTTGTGAATTTAGAACTTTGTACAGGACGTTGGAAAATTTTGTCATGACTGAATTTCTGTTTAAATTTCACAGAAGGTCTGAAATTGAACTTCCAGAAGGACCTTGCTCTGGTAACATCCTATTGGAGAGGGATATCCCATTATCACGCCAGACATGGCTGATATTTCTGAAGAGGGAGGTGGAATTCCTGGGGGTAAGAGAGTCTTCTCCAACCTCAATTAAAATAAGGACTGAGTCTAGGAAAGAGTATTTGGTTGCAGCAACAGTTTGCCCACTGGCATTCATAAGGAGTAAAGAACCCAGCAGGTGAAGACTTGATACCAACTGGGCCCTTTTGGGTAGAAAGAAGCATTTCCCCACAGAAATTAGAATGAAAATGACAAATAGGATCTGCCAACTCTGGTCAGCTGCTGGTGGATTAATGTAATATCTTGCTGTGAGGGATTTACAGTCTTTATCTTCACTTAGTTGGAAAGGACAAATATTGATGTCCACCATGACTACCGAAGTAAAGGGACATGAGAAATATATTGGCCATTCCTGCATTAGGTCATGCCTGTATCAGTTCTTAGCATCAAAGGATACTGGAAAATATCACATTTGGATCCTTTCTCAGGACTGCCTGAGACACCAAAGCAAATTCTCACATTTGGCCTCAATGATAATGAAATTGATGAAATCTTGGGAAAATATCTTGTTATTTCACAAAATTTATGCCTTTTTCTACAGGTAACACAAATTCTGATTGGTTTCATATGTCTTTATTTTGGAACAATTATCTACCCTGGGATCACAATTTCAGAATTTGAGAAAAGTTTTTTTTCATCGTTTCAAATAGGCTATCCATTCTGGGGAGCAGGACTTGTGAGTATACATGTATCTATAGTTGTCTCTGAAATAACTCCGCGTGTAGCTCTTCTCTTACCCAGATGAGATCTACCCAATTGTTTATTCCTAGCATTCATATTATATATAGTAATATACTTATAT
>PVJI01032718.1:0-11934 GCA_004026765.1 Micronycteris hirsuta
GATACCTTGAGTTCTGGACCCTACTACAAATCCTTGTTTGGGCCCATTTCTTGGCTGCACCCTGTAACAGTAATGCATTATATTTTTCACTAAAAATAAAATTTTCTTTTGAAGATATCTTTTTGCCATTTATAAACAAGTACCATAATTCCAGCTAAGTTTAATCACATTTGAAGAATTGATGATATTTGGAGAATTGATAAATTACAAGTTTGCTTTTTAAGAATTTTTATTTCACTGATATTCCAGGGGAATAGGTGTTTTGTTTTGTTTTTAATGAGATCTTTTTCATTGGTTTCCCTTGCTTTTCCTGTTAAAAATGGCCTCACTACACACAGGTCCTATTCTTAGTAGAACTTGAATATTTTATGTTGATTTTAGTATGAATCAACCTTTCCTGTTGTTAATTGATTCAGGCTTACTGTTTAATTTCAGGCTACTCCAAAAACTAGATTTTCCCACTATGAAGTTTTCACTCTATTTCTTGGCTTATGAGGATAAAAATGACATCCCAAAAG
Source organism: Micronycteris hirsuta (assembly GCA_004026765.1). Classification (NCBI taxonomy): domain Eukaryota; kingdom Metazoa; phylum Chordata; class Mammalia; order Chiroptera; family Phyllostomidae; genus Micronycteris; species Micronycteris hirsuta. The sequence continues at coordinate 519 of PVJI01032718.1, forward strand.
ATAAAGATGAAAAAGTAGCATGGGTATTCTCCAGAAAAGCTACACTTGAACTGACACAGTGAGTATGAGTTTTTACGTTCTTATATTCTACATTTTTTAAAAGGTTGGCTTTTTTTACATTTTTTTTTTCCTTTTCAGCTTAATTCAAACCTGGTCTGCCAATCACTTTGCATTTGTAACAATACGTTAGACTGTTTTCATGGAGCTTTTGGTCTTTGTATTGTTCTTGTGGCATAAGTAGGACAGTGAAGTCACTTGCTTATTAGTTAATCTAACCCTGCAATGGCACTCTATTTGCCCAACTGTAGCTAATACATATTTAGGTACTATAACTAAGGTCTTTATAAAGTGTCGAAATAGGTATTCCCCTTCTTTTTATTCTTCGTGTTGTTTTGTGCACTCTTTTAACAACCAGTAAACAGCATTTGTTTCAGGGTGTGTGATTGTGTGTGTCACCGGATTCACAACAGCTCTGAAATCAGACAGACCTAGACGTCAGCCTTGACTCTGAACAAGTGGTAGCACCTCCGTAAGTGACAGTCTGATTTATAAAATGGAGGTGCTCAAATATGGCCCATGGAGCTGTTGTGAGGGTTTAATGAAATAAAGTGTGCTCAGCACAATAAATGATAGTCGCTTTTACTGTTATGCAGATGCCTGGTTTAGTCTCCTTAGTCTAGCTAAAACCATACTTTGCCTGTTTGTGTGTTTGCCCTTTCTGTAGTTAAAAACTTAATGTTTACGATTGCAGAGATTAGACCAAGTATATTAAGTAGCACATATATACACATATGTATATATGTAATATATAGTACATATACAGATTTACATATAGGTGTATATATACATATGTAGTATAGATATGATGTCAGTCCATAAAGTATTCAGCCATGAAATATGAAAAATAGAGACATTTATTGAAGAAGACACAAGAACCCTTGTACACAGGACAATGACGCCTCAGTCCCCTTCAAAGAAGGCACCTTGGGACCTCACACAATTCTCCCAATCTCCATCGGCTGGCACATCTTATATTCCTGAATCTCATCAACTGTCTGAAATCTCTTCCCCTTCAAAGCTGTTTTTAGTTTGGGGAAAAGCCAGAAGTCACAGGGTGCCAAATGTGGGCTGTAGCGGGCTGAGTCACCTGGGTGTTCCAATGTTTTACAAAAAAAACCTGTATGAGACATGATGCATGAGCGAGCTTGTTGCTGTGATGAAGCTGCCAATCAACAGTTGCCCATAGCTGCAGCCTTCTGAATCATCCAAATAGTTTCTGCAGAGGAATGTTCAAGCTTAATGTAACATTTGATGCAGATTCGTTGCTCTACTCACTCGGTCATTTTGAATGTGACAGCCACACAGTACACATGCTCACTCAACAGCGTCTACTGCCCCCACTGACTAGTGCAGTGAAGTAAGTCGTCATTGTTCACACATGTGCATTTCAGTCCACTCCCCTTGGCTGCCAGTTTACATCGATGTCGCACAAACTGTTCTTGTTGTATTAACAATGGCTGGACATTTCCCCCATCTATATAAAGATTTTAAAGACAAATTGTTTGCAAATGTCTTTTCAGAATATCTGTTCTACAGCTCACTTGTAATTATGTTTTCCCTCCTTTTATAGTAATTGGGGCACTGAAGATGATGAGACCCAGAGTTACCACAGTGGCAATTCAGACCCTCGAGGGTTTGGTATGTTTCCCTATTTGTATGTAATATATATAGAATTCTGTGCTCTCTGCATTGTGTCCCTATTTATGATAATAACAAATCTAAAACATTAAGTATAATTAATTTATGGTTATTTTTATTTGCACAAATAATTTTATTGAGGAGTCGCTTAATCTTATAGTCTCATACTAAACTTTGTATCTACTCTCACAGTGATTTTACTTGTCTGTCTCTGTGTTAAGTGGATTTTTAATATAAAAAACAAAAAAATATGGTTAATAATAATCTTGATATTTGCTAGCATACACCTCTGCCTTGAACTGAAATCTCTCAGTCAAGATTATAAGATAACAGGCTTAAATTGGCTGCTATATGGTCCGGTCTGTGTCAACCTTAAACCTTTTAAGTATGAGTAAATGATTACTCTCTTTTATTCTTAATAGACTGAACTGTGTATGAGCCAGTATTGGGCATATTTTAAATAATTGATATCAGAGGAACTAATTATTTTATTATACCCAGCCAGTTAGACTTAGATTCTTATTCTGTAATGCAGGGTGGGGTAAGAGTAGGTTTATAGTTGTAAGTACACAAAACACAGAGTTTATTCTTGTTATTGTTTATTAATTATTGTATTATTTTCCATACAAAGAACTGTAAACCTACTTTTGCCCCACCCTGTATATTACAGTTTTTGAACCTACTCGATTCAGTCTGGTTTTGGATGCCTTTTGTTTTGAAATACGCTAATTTTGGAAGCCACTTGTGGTGCTTGACTGCCCTGTTGTAATGATTTCTTCCTTCTCTCTGCCTTGTTTTGTGGGTGGTCACCTCAGGTCACATTGGAATTGCTGTTCCTGATGTACATGGTGCTTGTAAAAGATTTGAAGAACTGGGAGTCAAATTTGTGAAGAAACCTGATGATGGTGAGTCTGCTACTTGTTTTCTTCAGGCCTCCCTTTTAGGTACAGAACGTTTGCTAAGCACCCACAGAGAGGGGGCTGTTGTAGTAAAGCCCTTTTGGTTGGAGGTAACTTTGAAGACTCCTAGTTCAACCAGCTTAAGGAAAGAAGGGAAACTATCAGAAGAATACCTGCTTACTTTAGGGAAATGGAAGACAGTGGCTAGGGTGGCTTCACAGGGAACTAGGCACAGGCTGTGGGGAGCCAGCAAAGACTTAGGCTCCCTCACCCACCCTTTGACCCTACCATGTTCTCTCACTGGCCACCGGCTTTCACTGTCTCAGGGGTTATCTAGCACCCCCTCACTCTAAGGAACCAGAGATAGGAGTCACTTAATTCAGCATCTTGGCCCCATGATGAATTTCTGAGGTCACGTTTTTCTTTTTAAGCAAACAGCTCTACGGCTGGACCTACTAGCTTTTCAATCCCAGGTATGAATTCCTGTGAGGAAGAGTCTGATGGGCAGACCTCGGGTTACACAGAGTAGTCTTGACAGGGCTCGTGTGACTCGAGCACCTGGGTCTTTCGGCTGTGGGTGAGCCCTGCTCCCCTCAGCACGTCCTTATTCTTCCTCTTTAAAATAAGACAATTTCTGTAACTATTCATCTGGTAGCATGAAGTGATATTGTGAATTGAAGTAATCACTGATAACTAGGAGGTGTAGCCAGTCCCACAGTTTATCATTAGAGTTGGTTTCCAGGTATGTGTAGAAGATAGATTATTAGTCATTCTGAAAAACATACATTTGGGCCACACTGACAACAGAATTTTTTAAAATTAAAACTATAAACAAAACAATGCATTTTATTGAAATTCAAATTAAAATTTGAAGTAATAAAAAGTATATTTAAATATTTTCTGTTTTTTTAAAAAGTGTTTTTAATCATGAAAATCATTTCATTTTACAGGTAAAATGAAAGGTCTGGCATTTATTCAAGATCCTGATGGCTACTGGATTGAAATTTTGAATCCTAACAAAATGATAACTATTATTTAGTTCTATGACAGTAATGCTTTGAGATTTCAGTGAGAACACTGTGGGAGGTAAAAAAGTGAAACAATGTGATTTAAGATATTCAGATAATAGAAGCATCTTGGGCTGATGTTTCACTGTCCCAATTCAAATTATTCTTAAATCCATTTCCCTTCCTATTTCATCTGTGTTTTTAACCTATCTATTCAGTCATTCTAGTTTTAAAGTAGTACTTCATCTTGTGTCCTTGAATGTAGTTGTATAACATTACATTTTTAGGTAATAATTAGAACAGTTCCCTTCAGAGGCTGCATTTGCCTTCTCTCTCCCCACTATGACTTCTCTACAAGTCTGCCTTTGAATCATTAAAAAAAAAAACATTTAACATGTTCTTGTGGCTACCTTCTGGGGTTTTAGTTCCTCAGAGATAACTTTTCACAATGGAAAGTAAAGAGCACTGAACAAAAAAATGAAACTTTCTGTGTTCTTCAGATAGTATAAAGTGTTTACAAAAGAGAAGGCACTCTTGGGAGCAGTTCAGAATCCTGCTGACAAGACTGCTGGCAGAAAAACTAATTTCTTCTTATTTATAAAGTGCTTTCAAAGTTCAAGGACTAACCTCTTTAATTTGGGATGGGGAGGAGGATGGGAATATTATTTCCTGGGTATGTATGTCACGTATTTTATCTCGCTTAATCCTCCCAACTATCCTGTGAGGAAGGAAAAAGGCTACATGTGTAAAATGACTTGACTGAATGAAGACAATACAAATAGGCTCAAGTGCTCAAGATTTCATCACAATTTGTAGTATTTAGATCGTACCTCATAAGTTAGTACCTCATGACACGCCCGCCACCAGTCCCCTGTTGTGAATGCCTTCAGTGAGTTAACATCATCTTCTCAGGCAGGCACCATGGGATGGAAGCCGTCTGTAGCACACAGCTGCTCGGGGGGTGCCCGCTGTCCTTGTGTGAGTGGTGCTTGTTTCACTTATGAAGAGCTCCCACCCCAAGGTCTTCCAGGTGCCAGCAGTCACTTAGGATAAAGTATGATCAGTGGCAACATAACTTAGTCATCAGAAATCAGCCTAGTGGTCTTCCCTGCCATGATTGACATTTGGTGGATTTTTGAAAACTAAACTGATCTTGAAAATCTCCTAGGGCCCAGAGAAGAAGAACATCCAGTCCTGGTTTGACTACATTTAGATTTCCTGTAGACTCTGGCGGAAGGCCTTTGGGTAGGCCATGCCAACTGTGCTTACACTGCTAGAGGCACTTTACATTTCCTTTGTGGGTGGAATGGATTTATGTGAGCAACTCAAACAAATAGCAATACTCATAGACCAAAATAAAATAAATATTTAAATAAGACTATGTTCAACTTGTCCAGCATGTTCTTTTTTAAAAAATGGTTTTATTGTTGTTCCAGCACAGTTGTCTGCATTCACCCCCAACCAGCCCCCCACACCATTACAACTCCCTCCCCTGATTCCACCCCACCTCGGGTTTGTCCATGAGTCCTTTATAGTTGTTCCCGAAAACCCTCCCCCCTTTTCCCTCCATTACCCTGTCCCACCTCCCCTCTGGTCACTGTCAGATTGTTCTTAATTTCAGTGTCTCTGGTTATATTTTGCTTGCTTGCTTGTTTTGTTGATTAGGTTCCACTTAAAAGTGAGATCATATGGCATTTGTGGTATTTGTCTTGCACTGTCTGGCTTATTCTTGAAAGAAGTCAAGGGCTGCCCTCAGGGAGCGCTGCAAGGGTTGGAGGGGCTTGCCAGCTCATTCTGAGCTGAGAGTAGATATAGCTCTGTATCCCTTTCAAAGCAGATAGTTTCTGTGGGTAAGGAGGCGTGGGGTGGGTGGAAGAGGAAAGTAAATAAGGAATAAAGGTGGGGGAATTGAAAAGTACAGAGAAGAACAGCCACATATCAAAAGGTGAGTTGCGGAAACCAGCGAAGACCAATTTCACATGTTGGGTATGGAGTTATCAAGTGAGAGGATTATTACATTCATAAATTCAAGCATTTAAACTTTATTTCCGCAGATGAAGCCTTCTCCACTGCTAAGTAAAACTTGTCAAAAGATAGCCCTCGCTTATTCCATAAATTCATCCTTATATGCCTTGAAAAAATGGCTATTTGTATCACCAGGTTTTGATAGGAATTAGGACAATTCACTAATTTCCAAATTAATTTACCTGAGAAGTGGTGATGTGAAAGGGTGAAGCTGACTCCAAGAAGTGTTCTTGTTTTCCATGATTGGACAGCAAGACTGTGTAGCCTACTGCTAATGCAAAATAAACTAGTCTCTCATGAGCGCTACACAGCTAAACCTGGTACTCATTACTACAGGTGGTTTGAAATAGGGACTGATGGTTGAGAGAGAGTCACTAATGACCTCCCTCCGTAGCATTCTGACGAGCACTGTGTACAGTGTACGTACATATTTTGTAGTAACCCAGCTGCTTGTGAAGAGAGTTATATCAGTAAGAATGCTTGCTGCTGGCAATAAGACTCAACTTTATTAAATGTAACAAGCACTTCAGAGGTTCTAAAATGGGTTGATAGAGGGTTCAGAGATACCCAGAACCTCGGTTCCTTCCACCTCTCAGCCTGTCATTCCCAGCAGTTTCTTTTTGGGTTACTAATATTCCAGATCAGAGATGCCTACCATGATTCCAGGTGTCAAGTATGCACCAACAATGTCCAGTGAAAGAAAATAGCCTTTTGTTTTTCAGCAGAATTCCTCATCTTTTTTCTTTTTATTTTTTATTGTATTTTTTTTCCATTCCCATTTATCCCCCTATACTCCTCCCTCCCCCCAGAATTTCTTGTCTTCATCAGCACTGGGTCACTTGCCTCTCTCCAGTCACTGACAAAGGGAATGAGACCCCTGACTTAAATGGATTATATTTACCCAAGTTGCCTGCATGGGGTAGACACTGGACCAAATTGAGACTGCCGGAATGGAGCTACTACTTCCCTAACTGTATAAGCACCAAAGATGGAGGGGCGCGGCCTCCCACCCATCTGCCATTGTGGCAGTGATTTCCACACGCGTGTTAACACGCATGTTCTGGAATTTACGCGTTTTGAGCGCAGCTCCGTGTAATCCCGTGTGGACAAGTGTGGATCATGTCTGTGAAATAGGAACTCTCTAATAGGAACTTGGCAAAGATGTATCTTAAAAAATTCTGGCTTGCTGACCCTTGCATATTACATTACCCTGGTCCTATCTGCCACCGGACCTGAATTTACATCCTAATGCCCTGGTAATGAGTAAAACTATGCCTGTTCTGCTTAATCCCATGAATAATCAATCCAGTGTAAATGTGTCCTAATGCCTCTAATAAAAACCCCGGCTAAGCGACCCACGAGGCCTTTTCCTGAGATGGAGGAATTGGTCATGTGGCCCCGGTCTCTCTTTCCCCGCGTGTTTTGGTATGAAATTTTTGCACGCATCGAGTTGCGGTCACCCATGGGTATCGGCAGGTACGAAACCCCCACGACATGCCATCAGTGCACTCCTCTGTGATGTGAGTAATAAGCGTCAGGTCCACATCAGCTGATCCTCCGGTGGTCTTTTGGAATATCATGAACACAGGTGCAGCCCCCTGGTTTGGAGCTTCTCTGTAACAATATTGCACAATGATGACACCTCTAGCACATCACATAACCGTCATTTCGTTTTTATGGTGGGAGTGGTTGAAATCTAGTCTCTTAGCCAGTTTGAAGTTTATAATCCAGTGTCGCTGACTAATTGCTATGCTGTGCGAGAGATCTCCAGGACTTATTTGTCTGCTAGTTGCAAATTTGTATTTTATAATTTAAAAAATATGTAGAATAGTTTTAGATTTATAGAAATGTTTCAAAAATAGTACAGAAGTGTTCCCATATATGCCAGACCCAGTTTCCCTTATTTTTAAACTCTTAGATTAGTATGGTACATTTGTCACTACTAATAAATCTGTATTGACACATTATTATTAACTAAAGTCCATATTTGGGTTTTCTTCACTTTTACCTACTTTTTCTGTTTCAGGATCCTATATTACATTTAGTCATCGTGTTTGCTTAGGCTCCTTTAGAACGTGATAGTTTTTCAGACTTTCCTTGTTTTTGGTAACTGGCAGTTTTGAGGAGTACATCGGATACTTTGCAGAGTGTTTCTCAGTTGGGATTTTCTGAAAAATTTTTTCATAATAAAACAGGTTAGGGCCCTGGCTGGTGAAGCTCAGTGGATTGAGTGCGGGCTGGGAACCAAAGGGTCCTGGTTCAATTCCCAGTCAGGGCACATGCCTGGGTTGCAGGCCAGGTCCCCAGTGAGGGCCATGTGAGAGGCAACCATACATTGCTGTTTCTCCCTCTCTTTCTCCCTCCCTTCCCCTCTCTCTAAAAATAATAAAATCTTTAAAAAAAAAAAACAACAAAAAACAGGTTAGGGGTTTTTAGGAGGAGGACGAGAGGGTAAAGTGCCCTTCTCATCACATCAAAGACACATGGTGTTGGCATGATGAGTCACTGATGATGTTAACCCTGACTGCCCGGCTGTGGTGATAATGTCAGGTTTCTCCACCTTAGAGTTGCTGTCCACCCATCCCGTTTCCATACGCTCTCAGGAAGGAAATCTCTATGTGAAGCCCACATTTAAGGTGTAGGGAGTTATGCTCCTCCTTGGGGGAAAAGTGACTTTTGTACCTAAATGAATACTCGCTGAGATATGAAAGTGTGCAGGTTCTTACAGGAAGTCTCATATCCTTGCCACTTAATACCAATATTGAAACCCAACTGAAAATGCCCCACAAATTTCCAAAACAACCCCTAGGGGTCAGTACTGCCCTGTTGGAACCACTGGTCTAGGAGATCCAACTTCAGTTTCTTTAGAAAAGGAATCTGAGTTCAGAATCCAGTTTTTTGCTTTCCTTCTTACACATTTATGTTTGCCACTGATTCAGCAATTTATTTTAGCTATTTGCAGTCCTTTGGAATGTTCAGCTTTCCTTTTACAGAAACTCATTGTTTTATTTCATAAAATTGTATACTTACAATTATGAGGATAACTGGCTTGAAGGTGGTAGGAATGGACACAATTGACTTGATGAGCACACAACTCATGCAGGAAGCGGAAGTGCACCGGTGTCCCAGAACGTGGCCGACCAGTAACAGTTACTGAGCCTCCAGGGCATCCGTTTTTTACTGAGGAGATGATGGCTCGGGTTGATCCAATAATTAGTGCAGTGGAGATGGGTTAAGAGAATTTTTACTGAAAATACATCAATTTGAACCCTATCAGTATTAGCAAAGGTTGTAGAAGGTTTTTTAAATGCCAGTGTCTAGGACTGCTGTAGTTTTGATGAAATAGGCACTTTCATAGACCTTATCCAAACTATTGATACACCAATATTGCAGTAGGTTTCAAGAGTCATTTCAGACTTCAAAATGTTCAGATCCTTTTATTTGGTACCATTGTTATGTTCTGGGAATTTTGTTTCCTAGAAAATAATCAGATTTTAGGGGTTCTTTTTGTTTTGTTTTTAAGATTTTATTTATTTATTTTTAGACAGAAGGGAAGGGAGGGAGAAAGAGAGGGAGAGAAACATATGTGGTTGCCTCTCACGTGGCCCCCACTGGGGACCTGGCCTGCAACCCAGGCATATACCCTCACTGGGAATCGAACTGGTGACGCTTTGGTTCACAGTCCGCACTCAATCCACTGAGCCACACCAACCAGGGCAGATTTTAGTTTTAAAATCATATCCAATTTGTTGCTTCCATCATTATTCATAATAGAAAAAATTAGAAACAATTTAAATGTCTAAAAATGGGAAAAATATAAGTTAACTATTATAGCACTCACGTGTAATAGAGTATTATCTAATTTTATACCATTAAATTGTGTTTTAAAAGGATATTTAAAGGTGTGGAGAAATACTTGTGAGCTCTTAAGCGAAAAAAGCAGTATGCAAACTAATGTACATATGTTCTTCATTTTGTTAAGAAACAAGTATGCAAATAAATGACTAGAAGAAAATGTACCAAATTGTGATTCTCTCTGGCTCCTGGAATTACTAGTGGTTTTGTTCCTTTCTTTATATTTTTCTGTATTCCCCAAATTCTCTAAAATGAGCAAGTATCACTTTTATAATCTGGAAAAATGAGAAATACTGCTCAATTTGCTAACATTTACTATTTTTGCCTTTTGAGTAAAATGAAGTATTTTAACAAATATGTTCTTGTCTGCTAACTAAACTTCCATTTAAGATGGTAACATTTAAAGATTAGAAAATGCTCTTATATTAAGTTATTTTAAATTGTTTATATGGTTAAAATGACTTAGAATTCTAAATGATCAAGATCAAATCAGTGATATTCAAACTTTATTTAAACATTTAGAGATAATAGGAGACTTCCGGCAAGATGGCGGCATAGGTGAATGCGCCATGCCTCCTCGCACAACCAAACAAGGAAAAAACCAGAAATTTACCCAACCAAAAACAGCCAGATCTGACAGAAAATTGAATTGAGAGGAAGTCCGACAACCAAGGAATTAAAGATACATTCATCCAGTCTGGTGAGCCGGGAGGAGCAGGGCGGAGGGAGAGCGCTCGGCGACCCCACGGCGAGCTGGTGAGCAGAGGGCAGGACTGCAGTTGGAGGGCCAGTTCCCGTGGGGCTGCAGCACACCGAGACGGGAGTGCCTGACGGAAGTGCGGCCAGCGACCGGCTCATCCGGACCCAGTGGGGCCGAGACTGGTGGACTGGGCAGGTCCGCATTCACGGGCAGACAGACCGGCAGAGAAAGCAGGGCCCAACCCATCTGCGCAGATTGAGAGCACCTGTGGGGGTGGAGTTTGCGGTGGGAGGAACTACCAGCCTCATAGGAGAGTTCATTGGGGAGACCCACGGGGGATTGGAGCTGTGCAGCCCGTCCACCAACCCCGGAGTGACCCCCGGAGCCAGCGCAGAGGGTCTCGAATTGCTTGCAGGAGGCAGTGTGGGTGCGGAGAGCGGAGCAGGCGCCATTGTGCTCTCAGGTCCCGCCCCCACAGGCCACGTCACAACACAGCGACCGTTTCCCTGCCCAGGTGAACCCCAAGGATCCGCCCTCCTTACAGTAACAGGCTCACCGAGGGGGAAAAAATGGCCCAAAGAAAGGAACAGATCAAAGCTCCAGAACTAACCGACCAAGAGATAGCCAACCTATCAGATGCACAGTTTAAAACCCTAGTAATCAGGATGCTCACAGAATTCGACGAAAAATTATCAAAATTGCTTGAACAAATGAGGAGAGATCTGCAGGGAACCAATAGGGATAAGAAGGTAACTGGGACTCAAATCAACAGAGTGGACCAGCAGAAAGAAAAAAACATCCAACCAGAAAAGAATGAAGAAACAAGAATTCAAAAAATGGAGGAGGGGCTCAGAAACCTTCAGGACATCTGTAAAAGTCCCAACATACGGATCATAGGGCTGCCAGAAGGAGAAGAAAAAACCCAAGGAATTGAAAACTTATTTGAACACATAATGATGGAGAATTTCCCGAAGCTGGTGAAGGAAACAGACTTTCGGGAAGTCCAGGAAGCTCAGAGAGTCCCAAAGAGGTCGGACCCAAAGAGGAACACACCAAGACACATCATAATTACATTACCCAAGATCAAAAATAAGGAAAGGATCCTAGAAGCAGCCAGAGAAAAGGAGACAGTTACCTACAAAGGAATTCCCATAAGACTGTCAGCTGATTTCTCAAAAGAGACCTTACAGGCAAGAAGGGGCTGGAGAGAAGTATTCCAAGTCATGAAAGGC
>PVJI01032719.1:0-11929 GCA_004026765.1 Micronycteris hirsuta
GGGGGGAGGGTAAATGAGGACAACTGTAATTGAACAACAATAAAATAATTAAAAAAAAACAAAAAAAAAACAGATCAAAGCTCCAAAAACAGAACTAAGTATGGAAGAGACAGCCAACCTATCAGATGCAGAGTTCAAAATATTGGTAATCCGGACGCTCACAGAAATGGCTGAGCATGGTCACAAAATAGAGGAAAAAGTGAAGGCTATGCAAAATGAAATAAACAAAAATATACAGGGAACCAGCAGTGAAGGGAAGGAAACTGGGCCTTAAAGCGATGCTTTGGATCTGAAGGAAGAAATAAACATTCAACCAAAAGAAAATGAAGAAACAAGAATTCAAAAAAATTAGGAGAGGCTTTGGAACCTATGGAACAACTTTAGTCATTCCAACATCCGAATCATAGGAGTTCTAGGAGAAGAGAAAGAACAAGAAATTGAAAACTTATTTGAAAAAATAATAAAGGAGATCTTCCCCAACCTGGCAAAGGAAAGAGACTTCCAGGAAGTCCAGGAAGTTCAGAGCATCCCAAAGAAGTTGGACCCAAGAAAGCACACACTGAGGCACATCATAATGACATTACCCAAGATGAAAGATAAGGAGAGAATCTTCAAAGCAGCAAGAGAAAAGGAGACAGTTCTCTACAAAGGAGTTCCCATAAGACTCTCAGCTGATTTCTCAAAAAAAACCCTGCAGGCAAGAAGGGGCTGAGAAGACGTATTTGAAGTCATGAAAGGCAAGGACCTACATCCAAGATTACTCTATCCAGCAATGGATTACCCTATCCATTTAGAATGGAAGGGCAGAGAAAGTGCTTCCCAGAAAAGGTTAAGTTAAAGGAGTTCATCATCACCAAGCCTTTATTATATGAGAAGTTAAAGGGAGTTATCTGAGGAAAAGAAGATGATCAAAACTATGAACAGTAAAATGACAACAAACTCACAACTATCAACAGCTGATCCTAAAACCAAACCCAAACTAAGCAAACAACTGGAACAGGAACAGAATCACAGAAATGGAGATCACATGGAGGGTTATCAGAAGGGAGGGGGAAGGGGAAGAATAGGGGAAAAGGTACAGGGAAGAAGAAGTATAAATGGTAGGTGCAAAATATGCAAGGGGAGGTTAAGAATAGTATGGGAAATGGAGACACCAAAGAACTTACATGCATGACCCATGGACATAAACTCAGAGGGAAGGAATGCTGGTAGGAGGGGGCTGCAGGACAGAGGGGAATAAAGGGAAGAGAAAAATGGGACACCTGTAATAGCATAATCAATAAAATATATTTAGAAAAAATTTTACAGTCTTTATCTAACTTTAAGAAAGGAAAGACTTTGCTAAGCGTAAAAACACAGGGCAGGGGCAAGCCAAGGAACACAAATAGAGGGCATAGACAATGGTGCAGGACTGACTGTGGGAGTAGGGGATGGGGGGGAAGGGAGAGCAATGGGGAAAAAGGTGGGACAACTGTAACTGAACAACAATAAAAGAAGAAAATAGTAAAACATGAGAAAAGAAAAAGGCAGCTTTAGCTTTCAAATTTATACTTCTACATAAATTTAAAACCATTATAATGTATTCATTCAGTCTAATCACCTGTTACCACCCTCCACGTTACCTGTAGCTTTCTCTAGATTGTTTCAAAAACCTCCTACTTGCCTCCCTGCTATCACTGAGTCTCTATATTACAGTCTACCAGTCTACTTAATCTATAACAAAGCAGCCAGAAGAACTTAAAAAACCTTGATCAGACAATGTCGTATCTAGGTTCAGAACCTCCAATGGCTCACTTTTCACTCAAACTACAAAAACAAAGTCCTTCCACTGGCTTGCACAGCCCTATAGGTTTGGCCCCTCATCTGGCCTCATATCCTACTGCACTCACTACCCCCACCCTTGCTTATTACTCTGTCCCAGCCACCTGTCCCTGTCTCCATTTATTTTTTATATTAACCATGTGATAATAATCTTGACAGTATTCAACATTTATGAAGTAATATTTACTATGAACCATAGTTCTAATTGCTTTACACATATTATATCAATCAATTCCAATAATTATTTCCCTCACTTTTCAAACGATGAAGTCAAGTTACAAAGAGGTTAAATTAACTATCTATCCTTAGAGCTCAGTAAGTGGTGAAGCCAAAATTAAAAAATCAGATGGATGAATCCAACATCACAGCTCAAATTCTAACCTCAATGACGTTTCCCACTGTTTATCTTTAATTAAAACATTCTTCACAACCAAGTATAGTATAAACGGAAAGCAGATTAAGGACTAAAAAATGGAAATGCCAAAGTGCTTAATGTAGGGTTAGAGAGGTTGGAAAAGTCAGAAGGAACCAGAACGCTGAGAATGAAAATACTTCTTAAAAGTAAAAAGTCAGTCTATAATTGGTTATTATATAAAACTAAATAATGGTATATATCCACGTATAAGTGAAATCACGATTAAATATTGTTTACAATAACCCTAAATTGAGAAACAACCTTAATGTCTAATAATAATAATTTACTGTTAAATCATGGTTAAGTGTCTAAAACAAAAAAATAAACAAAAAAAAAGGCAGGAGAAAAAAATTTAATGACATGTTTACAAAGATGTTTACAATATATTTTAAGCAAAAAGGAATAAAAAACTGTGTATATAATAAAACAATAATGGTATATAAAACTTACTTTTTCTGTAGTTACAGTCAAGGAAGGAACCAATGCAGGTGATGGTTCTGGCTGCTTCTTGTGCTTTTGCTTGTGTTTGTCCTTTTCTTTATATTTCTAAAAATGAATACAAGTAAAATCCAATTTAAATCATAACACATACACACACATACACTAAAGATGATATGTTAATTGTGTTTAGTACCATAGTCATATTACTTCATAATTACTAGTAATATATTTATATTATAGCATTATATATTGAAATACATAGTAATTCTAGTATAAGTTAAAGTGACTTCAGCCTCCTTATCCCTTGAACAACATAAAATAATATATAAAAGACTGAAGCCTACAATTATTTGCTACATTTATATCTGGTAATATGTTTTTTCCTCATTAAAAACACAATACTTTTATGTACATTTTATAAATGGAAATTTAAAATTTACATAGCACTTTGACACATGCTTTCACAATAGTGTCAGATTCTCCATCAGTATGAATTAAATTCTATGGCCCATAAAGTAGATACCAGGAAAAAAATTCTCCTAGGTTTATTCAGAAAGTAGGCGATTTAGTTAATACTAACAAAATTAAAGTTATGGCGCGCTGCTTTATTATGAAGTCTTAAAACTGATTAACTGAATATAAGAAAAATTTCAAATAAATAAAAAATTAATTACAGATAAGGAGCCCAACTTCAGTGTTAGAAAATTTTAACCAAATTGTTCTTAATTGTTTGAATCAGTAGCTAAGAATCTGTATTGGGGGTGTGAAGTTTACTACTATTTAAAGTGTTAATTCAACTTATTTCTCATAGTACTTAAAACTAACCATTCAGAGCACTTAAAAATCTGTTCAAAGAATGAAAGATTAATATCACTGGCCCTGTCCTAAAAGAGATTACATACCAACAAAACAAAAAGAATAAAATTAAAGATAGATGTTTTACTATAATACCCAAACACTGCCACTTTCTGCCTTTAATTTCTGGTATAATTACATAAGATATTTGTCGTGGATTTTTGGCCATGCAGAATCCGTGGTGACTGTGACTGAATGCATTTATAAATAAATTTCATACAGAAATACGCAGGAATAGAGGACCAGGACCACGCGACTCCTCCTTCATTGTCTGGGAGAGCGCCGCAAGCATTGGGTCCTGGGGTTTTTATTGAAGATTTTGGGCACAGAGCATCAGATTGGTCTTCATTAACTTATCCATAGATGTAGATTCAGGTCCCGTGGTAGATAGGACCAGGGAGGTACATCAAAGGAAGAGATATGCAAATGGTAGAGCAACAAGCTTGAGTTGATCTGTAAACATTTGGCCAGGAAAAGCGGGGACATGCATTAGCATAAGTCCTTTGATCCAGGGAGGGGGGAAGGATTCAGCAAGGCAGTCAATCTTAAGAAATATGTTAGCCAAATTTCCCTTCAGGGAATTCTGCTTCCATGGACATGGGTTCACACATGCCGACTTGGGCCATCTTACACGTGGAGTCCGTGCTCTTTAACACGCATGTAAAGTTCAGAGCTACGCTTCCCTATGTGTGGAGAAATGAATTCCCTCAGATATTCCTGGACTGCAATACTTCAGCAACAGAGTATATAAGACACCACAAGCAGTTTTTATTCAGTGTTTTAAAAGAAACTTTCTTACTCTAAAGTTCTTTTTAATTGTGACAAATCATAATAATGACTACAAGGAATCATGCCTCCCATCTCTCTGCACTAGGATGTCACTGCTCCTCCCATCATAAGATGTCCTCTTCTCCACTCCCATGAAGCTGGGTTTGCCTTGGGACTTGCTTTGGCCAAGAGGATGTAGCAGAAGTGACGCTGAGCAAGTTCAGGAGCCCAGAGCTTTAAGAAGTCTTGCATGGCTTCCATTTTTGCTCCCTTGGATCCCAGTGAACATATACAGAATCGGTTTACATTCTCCTGACAGGCCAATTAAAAGAATAAAGCTGCGGTACTCCAGCCTGTAGTCAGTACCACATCTAGGCCCAGACACGAGAATAAGATGATCCAGAACCACCCAGCTGAATGTAACCTCATAAATAAGTTCTAGCAGATACTATGTGGAAGAAAGATTAATGGTCCTGCTGGGCCCTGCCTCAAGCCACTAAAAGTTGAGGGTGGTTTATTAAGCAACAGTAGGTAAGCAAAACAAGACTAGAATTCACAACTGGAAACTGGGATATGGGAGTTAAAGTAAGTACAAATTAAAAGTGTAACAGGGTGCAGCCAGGGCCCCCCCCCAAAGAGGGATTTGTAATGGGCTCCAGAACTCAGGGTATCCAGGAAATATTAAAAATATAGGATGTCCTCACCCCCACAGGTCTGAACTGGGGGATGGGACACATGGAGCAGGGCCGTTGAATTATTTTGCATATCAACAGTTTTGCAAATATCTTCTATAACAGCCATTTAACATATCTATAACTTTTGACTGGTTTCATAGATATGTTAAATGGCTGTGGCTATGCTTTGAGCCAAGGAGATGGGAGTGACTCCCACCCAGAATATAACTGGGAGGCAACTCCCCACCTCATTACAGCACCTGTGTAAGGGCTTGCAGATGATTCACTCCACACCATGGGGCCATGCCTGCCCAGACTTACTATGGAAGCCCAGAAAAGCTGAAAAAAATACGGGAATGCTGGCAGGTGTAACTGATTGTGGGGAAGCTGGAAATGGGGCTGCAAAGGAAGATTGGCGCTGGGTTTTAAACCCAGGCATGGTAGCCATGACAAAAAGAACCACTGGGCTTTGGCGAAGGAGAACCACGTGGCTTTGGGTCTTCCTTTGCCACTCAGCTTAGGAAGCTGGAAAGCAAGATGTAGTAGCAATGCAGAACTCTCTCTTAGCAGTTTGGAAGAATGCAGGAGAGACGCTGCAGGAACGAAAGGGGTGAAAGGACTCTTGCTGGTGGACCATGAGAAGGTGCCACACGGGTTTGGATTAAGAACTGGAGATCCGGGCAACACGGCTAATTGTGCTGGGAACCACAGGAGTCCTACAGCTGAGCATGGATTACTGGGAAGAACCAGGGACTGCCTGAGCCACAGACATCTATTTCTTTTCCTGAGATACGGTACTCAGGACTCGGCAAAGGGGGGAAGGAAGAACTGTGTGTTTGTGGGTGTTTTAAGGGACTTTAGGATATTAAGGAAGACATTAAGTCATTACTCTAAGTCTATATAACTTCTTGAATAAATAATTCCTTTCCTTTGCACCAATCTCTGACATTGAGAGCTATAATTTCCTAGCGGTGGGGGCAAGGAGAACCTACTAGAGGAGAACCCGGAATAAAGGGGGTTCATTCAGTAGTAGCATATTGTCCCCCCAATATATGTCCATTCTGTAACAAAAGTAACACACATTATGGGGGTTTTTTGTATATACCAAAATAAACTGTATATAATTATACAATCAAATTTATAAGCATGAGGCTCAAATGATCCTGGTCTATTAGTTCTATAATATTTTTCTCCAATAGAGATAATAAAGGATTCTTTTCTATCATTTTGCTTATTCTACTTCTCATACTGGGCTTTATTCTGAAAGAGTACAAGAGCTGGGATAATTTAATAGTGAATGACCCCTATTACCAAGGAAAACAAACTCTAAAAACTTGGAAAATTTAGAAAGTAAAAGGTAAAGTATGCATACATACATGTACAAGAATGTAAATATATGGAACTCATCATCGAATAATATTGAACTCTGGTCCGGTGTGATACATCAAAAAATATATCTTGAGCTCTGGCTGGTGTGGCTCAGTGGATTGAGTGCTGGCCTGCAAACCAAAGGGTTTTTGTATGATTCCCAGACAGGCTACATGCCTGGGTGGCAGGCCAGGTCCCCAGTAGGGGGCACAGGAGAGGCAACCACACGTTGATGTTTCTCTCCCTCTTTCTCCCTTTCCCTCTCTAAAATCTTAAAAAAAAAAAAAAAAAAGGAAGTAAAGAAATGTATCCAGAAATGAGGATTGTAAATGTTCAGGGAAACAGACTGTGTAAATTATATACATATTATTAGCCTGTAAAATATGAATCAAAGCAGTCTAATGACATTCACTGACGACACTGGCTGATTATAATAAATCAACAGAACAAAAGGAAATTCCAGGAAAAGGCTCAATATAAATATTTAATATATGATAAAGAAGGGATTCCAAATCCACAGAGAAAGACTGAAATTACTTAATAATGGTACTAGAAAAACTGGTTAGTAATTTGGGAAAAGTACCTTATACTTAAAAATAAAACAAAATCTAGTACCTTAGTACTAGATCTAAGACCAAAATCTAAGTACCTTATACTTAAAAATAAAACAAAATCTAGGTGGATTATTTTAAAGAGTTACTTAAAAATTAAAATATTCTAAGAAGCTGGAAGAAAACATTTTAAAAGTCTTAAATTTCAGACTTGTATTTTTGGGAAGACTTCTGTTAAAGGGAAGACTTCTATTTTTTCTAAAGTATGCAATCAGAACAGGAAAAGGCAGGTGTGGGGATTCAGAAGGAGTCAGCCCAAGATGTGCCTCTCTGGTAGATGGACTGCTTTGACCTAAAGACAACTTTAGCCTCTGGCTCAAGAGAAACTTCTGCCCCTCCCTTAACTACCTAGAAGAACTTGAATCAGAGGCCTTGTCCCTAACAGCAGATTGTCAGAGATAACCTCTTTTGACCTATCTCAAAGACAAGGTAAACTTCTATTTATGAAACATCTGCTCTTCTTATCATCCTGCAATGACCCTTTGAAGACTCCAAGTCACCTTACCTCATCCCTGGCTCAGAATGTCTTATACACCCATTTGTCCCTTTTGTATCTCTGTCTCTCTCATTCACGTGGGGTTTATGACTCTCTCATGTATAAGTTGTTGCCATTATATATGTATGTACTAAACTTGGTCCTTTTTTCTTGCTAATTTGTCTCACATCTATTTGATTATTAGACCAACCAAAAAAGCCTTAAGAGCAGAGGAAAGTTTCTTCCTCCCCCATACAGGTTTAGTCAAGAAATTATCTAAATTATAATACAGTAAATGTCTAAAAAGAGCCTTCTAAGCTTGAGCAAGATGACAAAAACTTGCATGGCAAAGAGACTACTCCCCCAAAATAAACTATATAAAAAGCATAAGATGCATAAGATAAACAAAAATCTCAAACTAGCATAAAGATATCTCTCAAAACTGCCCATGCTGAATAAAACTGAATTTGAACATAAGTTCAAACAAAGCTCAAGAACAAGATATTAAACAGAAAAAACTTTTTAAAAACTCCCTCAGGAAATGCAGAACCAAAGTGATTTAAAGCTTAAAACAGAATAAATAAATAAAATAGAAACAGCAAGGGAAAAATATACATTGTTAAAAATCAAAATATTGCTAAAAGACAGGCATAAAATAATCTCAAATGAAAAAACAGCAGACATTAAAGCAATTAGAGGAACTACAGAAAACAAAGATAATCAAACATTAGGATAATTTATGTCCCCAAAGTAGCAAATTTAATGAATAGGGAACAGAAGATGTATTCAAACTTTTTAAAAGGCCACAAAATAAAAACTGGAAAAAAAAACCTATTCTGCAAAATACTGTTATAAATGTATAACAGCAAGACTTAATTGGAATTACACTTAATAGAATGCAAAAGGGAAAATGTATGTGTAAGGTGGCGGGCAGAAGGAAGGAGGGGGGAGTACTGTCTTTAGTCCTCTCCATAATATTCCAGGCCCATTATTTAAATTTTTAGGGGGGAAAAAAGTAACCCAATGATAGTATATACAGCCAAGACATAGTTGGAAAATTAAGGCAAGAAGGAAACACTTCCCATTTATGAACAATAACTCAGAGAATATAGGTCCAAAGAACTTATTCTTGAAAAAAGTTACTTGATGATAACTCCGAGCCACTTTTAAGAGATGATGTGAAGAACTTAACTGAAGATGTAGTAAAGGACTGGTAGTGACAGTGACCATCTAACAAATTTAAATTAAATACAGCACAAATACCTAATTAACTCTGAGGATTATGTTTACATAAGATATTGTCACAAACCTGAAAAATATAAATGTCTTTAAAAACAAACAAATTGGATAGCAGGGAATGAGAGGAGCTTGAGAAGACTATTACCCTTTAATAGCAAGAGCTCAATATAGATTTTGAAGCATGTTGTCAAAATGTAATAGTTTGTCACCAAAAAATAATTACACACAAATCCCTTCCTTATAGACAAAGTCTCTGGTTTTCTTTAGCTAATCATTCTCTCATATCCTCATAAAAGTGGCCCCATACTCCAGCCCAAAGGTGAACATGAGTGTATCTAAAGTCAATTAAGATAAATCTATTCTCTTTAGTCATTGACTGTTTTAGATCTGGGATAGATTTAGATCAGGATAATAAAAGAGAAAGGAAACTTTTCTGTTTTCTCTCTTAAAATAGTACTCCCTTCCTGCCATTAGATGATTAAGTGTAGGCTATAACCCTTGGAACGAATACAGTGACCTAGCAACCATGCCTAGAAAAGCCAAAAGAGCCATGGAAAAAAAAAAAGGCTTACCATTGCTGAACTGGCCAACATTAAAAAACAGAGCCTCTGAACTTCTTATTAAAAAAAGAGTCAATTGTGCCTATTGCTTTAGCAATATTCTGTAACAGCTAGAGCATCTAAACAGGAAATACATACCCTGAGCAGTATGGCTCAGTGGGTTGGGCGTCTGGGGCCCGTTGGATTCTCAGTCAGGGTACATTCCTGGGCTGTGGGCCTGGGGGTGTTCTCGAGTGATGTTTCAGGCAACCAACTGATGTTTCTCTCCTCTTTCTCCCTCCCTTTCCCTCTCTCTAAACATAAATGAATAAAATCTTTTTTAAAAAGATAAATAAACGGGAAAGACAGTCTTACCTCTCAGTATTTTTTTGTCTTGTAATCTCTGATTCAATTTAAAGGTATATGTAAAGAAATATTATCTTTATAATAAGGAAATTGTATTCGAAGCTCAATAATATTATCTTACATCACTTTCTTTTTCTTCTGTATAGCCAGGTAAATCTGATCTTAATATTTTTAAAAAATTAACAGTGTTACATCATTTTAACAAGATAATTTTTATTGATCAAACCATCCTTTTTATATCTGTATAGAAAAAGCATCTGGAATGTTTACTTAGTAGTAATGGTGGCTATTTCTAGATGGTAGATTCTAGAGTGAGGTGTTTTTTTTTTTAATTAAGTTGCACTTTAGCCCTGGCTGGGTGACTCAGTTGGTTGGAGCATCATCCCATACACCAAAACCATTGCACGTTGATTCCCAGTCAGGGTACATGCCTAGGTTGCGGGTTTGATTCCCAGTTGGGGCATGAATGGGAGGCAACCAATCCATGTCTCTCTTTCACGCTGATGTCTGTCTCTCTCTGTTTCTCTTTCTTTCCACCACCTTCCTCTCTCTCCAAAAATCAATCAACATATTCTCCTGTGAGAACTAAAAATAAAAGTGAAAAATAAAACATTAACTTGCATTCTAAAAAAATACTCTGCCTTTTTGAATTTTTTAAAATAATTACACATAGTTTAAGAAAAAAGAATGGACTAAATTGTAGAGACTACCAGCTGTTCACCAAACCCATTTACTTTTCTTCCTCAAGATATAACTAGACATTTCCCAGTTTCCTTTGCATTTACATGTAGCCATTTAACTGGATTCCAGCCAAATGCAATGTGAAAGAAAAATGTGTGTTACCTCTAGGCCTGGTTCCTAATAGCCCCAACTATTTAGTGTCCACGCTCCTTCCTTTTCCAGAAATTAATACAAATGAGCATGGCAACCATAAGCAACACTAGAGAAGGAACACTAAAGACTGAGTCACAAGATGAAAGGAACCAAGTTCCTGATTCATAGCTTGGAAGAAAGCTGTCAGTCAATCACGCCTGTTTTGCAAAGGCTATAAAAAAGAAACAAAGAAGGACCTAGCAATTCCAATTCTAGTTATTTATCTGAAGAAACTCAAAACACTAAATCAAAAAGACATATACATGTACATGTTCACTGCAGCATTACTTACAAAAGCCAAGATAAGGAAGCAACCAAAGTGCCTATTAATAGATGAATAAATAAGAAGTGGTACACATATACATTGCAATGACTCAGCCATAAAAAAGAACAAAATCTTGCCATCTGCAACAACATGGATGGACCTAAAGGGCATTATGAGATGTCAAATAAGTCAAACAGAAAAAGACAAATGCCATCTGAATTCGCTTATATGTGGAATCTAAAACAAATAAATGAATGAACAAGCATAAGAGAAACAGACTCATAGATACAGAGAACATTTTGACAGTTGCCAGATGGGTGGGGGGAATGAGAAGGAAGATATGAAGGGATTAAGTACAAATTGAGATTAACAAACAAAACAGAAACAGATTTAGAGAGAAAAAAAGTATAACTTGCGGATGTAAAGGAAAGGATAGGGAATACAGTCATAATACAGTAATAACTATGTACAGTGTCAGACAGGTACTAGATTTATAGGGGTGATTACTTCCCCAGTTATATAAATGTCTTACCACTGAGTAGTATACCTAAAACTAATATAATATTGTATATCAACTGTAATTTTTAAAATTATTAAAACAAAATAAAACATGATTGTACCTTGTCTTGTAATCTCTGATTCAATTTAAAGGTATATGTAAAGAAATATTATCTTTATAATAAGGAAATTGTATTCGAAGCTCAATAATATTATCTTACATCACTTTCTTTTTCTTCTGTATAGCCAAGTAAATCTGATCTTAATATTGACTCAATACAGTTGAGTCTATGTTTGTACCTTGTCCTATAACAGGCAAGTAACTCAGCAGATCAAAGCAAAATAATAAAATTACAATTATGAATAAAGTACAGAAATTAGGGGAAAATACCGTATTTTTTCCTGATAACATGGAAATGATCAAAGCAGTACTCAAAACTTTTTTTTTTAATTATTTTATTGTTGTTCTATTACAGTTGTCCGCATTTACCCTCCCCCCACCCCACCCCAGGCAAACCCACCTCCCCCCCTTGCTTCCCCCCTCCCCCTTGGTTTTGTCCATGTGTCCTTCATTGCAGGTCCTGAATACCCTTGTCCCCCTTCTCCCCTTCCCCTTCCCCTCTGGTTACTGCCTGAATGTTCTAAACTTCAATGTCTCTGGTTCTATTTTGTTTCTCTGGTTGTATTTGCTTGCTTACCTCAGAAGCGTCTTGGCTGTGGC
>PVJI01032720.1:0-11931 GCA_004026765.1 Micronycteris hirsuta
CTGGGACCGGAGTGGGGAGGAGCCTGGAGGCAGAGGCTGGCCCTGCTCTGGTTACTTTGGCACGGGCTGGGGCTCTGTGGAGTGTCAGCCACGGCCTTCAAATCACAGGGGGCTTGTTCCGGGGTTCCTGCTGGAACTACACGTGGCCACCTCTCCCGGCTTGGCCTCCGGCTCCTCTGAGTTGAACTTGGGTACGAGGTAGCTGCAACTGGCAGCCACCACTTAGCCAGGCGCAGAAGGACAGAGGAGGCTCCCCTTGTCCCTTGAAATAAAAGTCCCATTCCTGGTCCCGAGTCCCGACACCATGATGGCAGACCCTTTGCGTTTGCCCGTGCTGACCGTCTCAGGCCCACTTAGTGCAGCGTTACTCCAGCTCAGGAACTGAAGTCTCTGCCACGCTCCACCTGCAGGGTCCACTCTCCTGGCCCCCCACCTCCTTTACAGTGTCTAGTGTGACTGCAGAGGGACATGCAGGGGGGCTGAGGAAGCCCAGCTCTTATGGCCGTGGCCCAGGGCAGGGGCGGGGTGGGGGCAGCGGATGGCTGTGTCAGCAGGTCCTGTCACTCACTGCTCTGGTGGCTTTGCTGCTGGTACAATTTTCCCGTCTGGTCCAGCGCTTCAGCGGTGCTGGTCACTGCCTCGGCCAAGGCAGGGCTCAGGTTGCCGCCCACAGAGGACGGGCTCTGGAGCTGGGCGACTGGCCACAGCAGCCATGGACCCTGAGCACAGGAAGTTACCTAACCTCTCCAGACCCCCGCTGCCTCACTTGTAAATCAGGGATGTAACTGTGACTCCCTCAGACCACTGTTGTAGGGATCAAATAAACTGATAAAATAATACTTCATGTCCAGCAGTAGTGAACACTCAACAGATGTTATTTTTATTACCTGGGTCTACCTGGTGTCAGGGGCTCTCTAATACAGTGGTCCTGGTGGGGAGGTCAGCTTCCGCCCGTCTCCCTCAGCCCACAGCCCTTGGGTGTGCAAATGGGGGCTCTATGCCCCTCCGGGAGCCCCTAGGCTTTCTCATGTTGGGTCCCAGGACCCACGGATCCCCCTGGCCTCCATCCTCTCCTTCTAGGTCAGTTCACATGGTGATTCCTGGGGCCCAGGCCCCTGAACTACCTCCTGACCCCAGAAATCACCACTCGGAGAAGCAGACTTTGTCAAGCGGACATTCGGCAAACTTCAGGGGAGAACTGCATTGTGCCTCTTCTCCACCACAGAGGGGAGGGTGCCAGTGGGTGGGGAGCGTGTCCTCTTAGCAGTTCCCCAAACCAGTGCTCTCCCCACGCCCTCTCTCTCACTTTCCGCTCGCTCCCTGTGCCTTTGTGGGAAGCACCAGGCCAGCTCACTCTCCCGAACATTCGTGCAGACTCAGCCTGAAGTCACGTCCCAGGCAGATGCTGCACCTCCCTCCTAGTGTTGAATGTGAGACAGGTGGCTGGGGAGCAGGGGGCCTTGGACGGTATCATCCCCTGTGCTCCCAGACTTCACGTGCTTACCCACCTCCTTCTAAACAGCTCTAACAGCTCCCTGCGTCTTTACGAGGCTTTATCCTCTCGTGTTCTGACTTCAGCATGCCTGTCTCCCCAACAAGAGCTCCGTATGTCTGAAGGGCACCGTTACGTCTCCATGAAAACTGAGACAGAAGAGAGCCAATGACTGGCCCAAGGTCACACAGCTTGTTCAAGGCTACGATCTGGACCTTCTGGTTCTGGAGGGCAGGCCCTGTGCGTGTTGAGCTGCTGCTGCAGGGACAGCTGGGCAAGGGCACGCAGGCCTGGCCTCCAGAATCTCACTGCACAAGGCCTGACAGCCCGTCGGTCGTCAGATGATGACCCTGCAGAGCTCCCCGCTGCTGCCTGTGGAGAGGGAGGGGGGCCTGCAGAGCACCGGCACCAGGCCGCTGGGAACACTGGGAACGCTCAGGCACTTACGTTCCCTGGAGGACCCTCAGGACCACAGTCTTCATCAGACACCACTGCTTAATTACAATTACGAGTACCAGCGAGAGTGCTGGTCAATGGGAACTGTCACACTTTTCCGAGAGTACTAAGACCCGAAGCCACCGTCTCGGAGGGCAGTTGGACTCCATGGTTCAAAACACTTTAAAACCATGACCTCAAATATTCCAGCTCTGGCCTGTGCCCTCCCCTTGCTCATTCCAAACCTTTCATCTGGCTCGAACCTCTTCTTGACCCAGCTTCCAATCCCTGGCTCTGCACTTGGGCTTTACACTCCTGCTCCGGCCCCACTGCTGGCCTTTAACTTCCCCTACAGTGGATATTTAACCCTGAACTCCCAGAAAGAATCCTGCTGTGAGCCCACCTCTCTGACTCGTCTGGGTCAGACAGGCTCTGGAAGGTCATATCCAAGGTACCGCCCCTCACACCTGAGCACCACGCTCCACTGCCCTGGGTGCTGCTGTGGTTAGGATGCCCACGCTCAATGAATAAGAAAGAGAAAGAGTCCGAGGGCTTGGGGCCCCCATCTGACTGGAGAGCAAAGGCTCAGGCCGTTCCTAAGGGAAAGCTTCATCAGCGAGTGCCGGAAACCTTAGGCTGAGAGGTGTGAGGAAACAGGGAGACACCAGCGGAGAGGGAGGCCTGGTTATCAGGACCACCCCGCCCAGAGTGCCTTGGGAACGGCAGAAGAACAGGAAGGAGGTTTGCAAACGTGTGGCATCTCTGCCTCAAGCTGAGCCACGTTGCCAACAGTGACCCTTTTCGGGGCACAGTGATAACTTGGGCCCCCCGTGGTGGCTCTAATTGCTCTGATTTGCCCTCGCCTACCCAGGCGACTCCCCAACAATGCCCCAGTCCTGGGTTTAACCCTCCCCTAAGTCACCGAGACTGTCAACCCCACTGACATGCTGGGGGCTGTTCCCCGGCCCAGCCCTGCCCTGGGCCCCGCTCCAGGCACAGCAGTGAGGGCTGGCTCCTCCAAGGGGCGGACGGGCTGCGACACAGAGAAACTGTCAGGCTGTGGTGGTATTGTCCAGACGCGGGAGCCCACTTATCTGGACGCCCACACGGGGAAATGAGATAGTGTGGCAGCACTGTTCCCACCAATACCCTTATCTCGACTGGAAAGAAGATTGTGTTTGTGTGTGAAGACATGTGTGTGTGATTTTACAAACTCCTCTGCGTGTCTACTTGAGTGTTTTCCACTCCGTGGCTTCTGAGCAGATGGACATTGTTTGTGTAATTTTATGACTTGACGGTGAGTCTATGGAGTGTGCTCGCATTTCGTATGTTGGAAGAAAAATAGATGGCGAAAAGGGAGCCGAGAGAGAGGGGAGATACGAAAGGAGAAAAACAGCATCAGGGGAAACATTTTTAAAGATTGAAAACAACCAGTTTTGGTGAAAGGATGAAGAAATGGATATTTTGATACATTGATTAGGAAAGTTTGTAATGTTGAAAAGCTAAATGTATCTTCACCAGTAAGTCTACTTTCCATATCTACCCAAGAGATAGTACACGCATGCCCAAAGAGATGGACAAGAATTCATTACAGAATTATTGGAGCAGCAAAAATGATGAATAATCTAAGTGTTTATTGAAAGGGGAGTGGTGAAATATATTAAAGTATAGTATACTAAGTATCGGTCACAAAGAACCAAAAAAAATCTTTATATCAAATTGGAAAGATTACCCCAAATGTATAAGTTTAGAAAATACCATATCACAGAATTTGTATAGATTATACTATATAAGGAACAAAAATGAAATATATTTCTATAGAGATATAGATACCTATATATCTATATCTATATCTATATCTATATCTATATCTATATCTATATCTATATCTATATCTGGAGAGACAGAGAGAGAAGGGCCTGGTCGGTGTGCCCACAAAAATGACAGCAGTGGATGCCTCTGAAGGAGAGAGCTGGAATTAAAGATGCATTCCCTAAATAGTCTTACCATAGATGTAAGTTTCTGTATAACTTGTTTAATTATAAACACTTCTCAACTTTTTAAAGAAATCAGCAGCACTGAAATCCACTCGCCATAGACCCTAGGATCTAAACAAATTTGGAAAGAAAATCAATATCTTGTTGTCCATGGCAAGCCTGAGGCTCAGCCAGGTTCTCAAGATGGAGAAGGGAGCTGGGGCAGGAGCAAGCTGGAAGAAAGGCACCTGGGTCTCCACCACACCCTACCCTATAGTGCACCTGGGGGAGGAATAGGGTTATTTTCACCTGTGTTGTTCTGAAAAGTAGCTACAAACACAGAGAACCCAGGGAGGGTGGCTGAGAGTTTTTCCCATAGAATTAGATCGAGAAAAAGGTTCAATGTAGGCCAGTTTTTTCCTGTGTTTTACCAATTGGAGAACTGAGACCTAAAGAAGTAGACCAGAGTAAAAATTAATTCTTGCAACTCTACAGTTAATTTTCCCCCTCTGTCTGGGCAGTGGGGGAGAGGAGAGGAATTTAATCCATAGGCAACAATGAAGATATTCACTCACCCACCCAGGAGAAATTTTGGCAAAGTCCTTAACCTGAACAGGCCCATAGATACTGCCAGAATAATCCAAAATCTCACTGCCTGGGGGATGGGAGCCAGGGACCCTGGGATCAGAAGGTGAAGACTAAAGCTCTCAGGCTCTACACACCCTTTCTCCAAATCTCTTTGCCCCAGATGGGAACTCTGCTCACAAGGCAGGTGTCAAGGCCAAGCAAAACCAGTAAAGAAGAAATCGTCTTCAAGTCCTCCACCCTGGTCCAAAGCAGGTCTCTTGAACCATAGTTTAGCTGGGTATAAAATTCTCGGTTACCAGTCATTTTCCTTTAGTTTTCCTTTAGACCTTATTTCATAGTCTCCTAGCCACTGTGGCTGTTGAAAAGTCTGTTCTCAGTCTAATTGCCATACTATGGTATATTAATGTGTCTTTTCTCTCTGGTTGCTTTGGAAGTTTCTCTCTTTATCATTGATGTTTTACAATGTGTCTGGGAATAGATTATTTTTTAATCCTATTTAGGACTGTGTTTATTAAATCTAAGTATACCGGTCTTTCATTAATTCTGGAAATTTCTCAGATATTATTTCTTCCAATATTGCCTCCTAAAATAATGTGTTCTTTATATTGCCTCATTCTAGCCTTAGTTTGAATTCTCTGAAAGCAAAGCCTGAAAGGAGGATTTAAGTGCAAGTTTATTCAGGAAATGATCCCAGTGGTCAGAAGTAGCAAGGAAGGGAGAGTGAAATGGAAAATTCCATAAAGTTTGCATTATTAAACTGGTTATCACTGTGGCTAACTGGAGCTCAGTCTGGCAGAGGACTCTTTGGAGAACTTTATAGCTATGCCTTGGATTGTTTCAATGAAGAACAATTGAACTGAGACATTTATTTACTCGGTCTCATCCTCCAGCGGGTGAGGGCCACTCATATAAGTGGAATCATACCGTATTTGTCTTTTTGTGACTGGTTTACTTTACTTAGCATAACCAAGGTGTATTTATGTTGTAGCATCTGTCAGAATTTCATTCCTTGTACACCTAAAACTAATATAACATTATGTAACAATTATATTTCAATTTTAAAAATAAATTAATAGGCCCTGGCTGGTGTAGCTCAGTGAATTGAGCAGGGGCTGTGAATCAAAGGGTCATTGATTCAATTCCCAGTCAGGGCACATGCCTGGGTTACAGGCCAGGTCCCCAGTGGGGGCTACATGAGAGGCAACCACACATTGCTGTTTCTCTCCCTCTCTTTCTCCCTCCCTTCCCTTCTGTCTAAAAATAAATAAATAAAATCTTTAAAAATAAATAAGTAGAATTTCATTCCTTTTTAAGGCTGCATAATATTCCACAGTGTGTGTTTGTGTATATATATGTGTGTGTATACACACACACACATTTTGTTTATCCATTCATCTATGGATGGAAAATTAAGTTGAGACTAATTTTTAAGTGAGCTTCTCAGCTGGAGTTTTAGGTTATTCTGAGAGATGTTTTACCCACCAAGAGCCACAGGCAAATAAAGTCTCCCTCACTGATGGGTAGGTGTTTTCTAGTTCCCCTTTCACTGAGCATCAGCTCTTCAAAGGTCCTGATTTATGCAGGGGTCTCAGGTCCAACTTCCTTTTCTCATAGTCCTGGGGCCTCAACACCTGCCCCTGTGGGAAAGTTAAAGCCGAGCCTCTAGCCAACAGGACCCATTTCCTGATCAGATGCCACCACTCCCCGACTCCACGGCCCACGCCATCAGTCCTCACACTGACTGCTCTGGCTTTCAATTCCTTCTTCAACCTTAGAACCTTGGGATTTCTCCTTCCTACTGCAAAGAAGTGGTTTTCAACCTTGGGTCGTATCAGAGTCAACTGGAGACATTTTTAAAATCCCAGGACACAACCAGAACCAATCACATTTAAATCTCTGGTCATCAAAAGTGAGGTTATTTAAATAAAAGTCTATTCTGTAATAATCATTCAAGAGGTACTTGGGTGTGCAGAAAAATTATGAAGGCAGGCCCAAAGTGTCAAACCCTAGCGAGCCCCACCCTCACCCTGCGGTCTTTGCGAGGCCGTGGTCCCAGAGAGGGGGGTGGTGCCTGCGATCATTTTGAGGCTGCAAACTCAGTCTGGAAATAATACTGATTGTCAGCTGTAACTACGTCCTTCAGCCTCCTACCTGAGATCTCCCTTGCAAAGTCCGCAGGGGTGCCGTTAGCATTCTGGTGTTCTGCACTACATCTTCCTGTGGGGAAGGAGCCGATTCTCAGCGAGAGCAAAGCAGCAAGTCTGTCCAGGGCTAACCTAGCAAATGCATGTCTCATCTTCATCTTTTCCCCTCCGTTGAAAGCAGTGACCTCTTTTGCCCATACACAAGCCTGTGGTTGCTTTTCATACACTTGCATCAACTCCAGCAAACATATTAATGATAATAATAATGGTAGCCAGCAAATATTAACAACTTTTGCTGTTTAAACTGTCCTATTGCTATCGAGTGCAAGAACCTGGGCCCCAAATGTTACATCTTATTTGTTATTGTTCTTACATAAATATAATTATATAATATAAAATGAATATATATTATACTATATAATAAACGTTATACCCTGGCTGGTGTGGCTCAGTGGATTGAGCACCAGCCTGCGAAGCAAAGGATCACCAGTTCAATTTCCAGTCAGGGCACAGGCCTGGGTTGCGGGCCAGGTCCCCAGTAGAGGGTGCGTGAGAGGCAACCTCACATTGATGTTTCTCTCCCTCTCTTTCTCCTTCCCTTCTTCTCTCTCTAAATATAAATAAATAAAAATATATTTAAAAAAATAAATAAATGTTCTAACTATATACGATACAGTAAATATATCAATTATAACCATTATTACAAACTACTTTAAACAAAGAGTTAAGCACAGGAAAAGAGACCCCAATATTACCACCTCCAAGATTTAATAGGTGTTAATACTTTGTCATATTGGCGTCAGATCTCTTTAAAGGAAAAAAAATTGCAGAGTGAAAACACTTACCACGCTCCCTATCCCTACTCTCCTCAGAGATAACTATCTTGAAGTTGTGTTTATCATTTGCAAGAATATTTTATACTTTTTTTACATATAGAATTGCATGCATTTGAAATTTCTGCCTAAATTGACTGGCATTGGAATGAAGGGAATGACAGGTTAAGTCACACACATGCAGGACCTGCAAATTCCAGTAGGTGTCACTAGCGTTCCAGTTTTAAAGGGATGTAGTTTGGTTTTTTTTTGGGGGGGGGTTCCTGTTTTCAGGGACAAGTTTGGGGTTTCCTTCCGTGAGTTTTAAGTCATTTGCATTTTGAGACTGTCAACACACAAGATACTGGAGCCTTATTTTTCAAATCTTAAAAGCAGCACTGTACACAATGAGATCTCAGATTTTTTTCTTTAATTCTTCTCGTAGAGGGAAGCCCCATAAGATACCGAAAAAGGCACTGAGCAGAAAGGCGGGAGGTACCCGTAGGGTGTTTGGCAGAATCTGTGTTCCAGTCCCAGTGCCTCAACTGACCGGCTTCATCAATTTCCATAGGCAGGTTCCCTCCCTGGGTCTCAGCGCACTGCTCCCAGCCACCTCCCAGCCACAGAGTTAGAAAGTTGGACACATTCAAAGGAGAGCATATCCTTGCATCTCCCACACTGACTCTGCCCTTTGAGCGTGGCTCCCTGGGGGCTGCTCTATGCAGAGAAAAGAAAGGTTCCTTAACCCACATTGAACAGAGGGCCGCAGCAGTGAGCACGCCCCCGGTTGGCCATCCCCAGAGAAGACTAGCTCTTGAATTCCCTTCCCAGTCTAAATCCAATCCCCCACCCCACCCCCACCATCCATCCCTCCCTGGCTGTGTAGCAGCCGGCAGAGATTCACAGGAAGGCTCAGTGACATGGTCAGTGCAGAGTCAGAGAGCACGGAAGTTGAGAAACCATTCGGACTGTGATCAGGCCAAGGTTTTTCCTGAAAACACTGGGCAGATTAATCCTGCCCCCACCCACCCCCCATCCACAGCAGAACCCTGAATGCCCGCATCTCCTACATGCCCTCTCACTAAAATGTGTCAACAGATACAGCAGATTTGATTAAACAACAAAACGTCCAAAGAAGGAAGTGCTGCCAGTTTGGTATTTTTCTAGGAGTTCGTGATGGCCAGTGGCTTCCCATTAGTCCTAACAGCTGTTTGGCTTAGAGGCAGGGGTGTGGACCAATGGCCTGGGCGGGAGCTTCAGGAGATCTGGGTGCCCCTGTGGCATTTTCCAGAGGGTTTTGAGCCGGCTCCTGGGCCACACTCCTCCCCCTGGCCCCTCCCTGACCTGCCCTCCCTTTGGCCTCAAGCCCTGGGGGAGGCCTGAGGAGGCCATGGGAGTTTGGCTACCATTATCCGGCCCTTATCTGAGCCCACTTAGTTCAATGACTAGGAGCCGACCTGAGGGTCACGCCTGTCTCCAGAGAGCCAGTGCTATCTCGGTGACCTGCAGAACCCTTGGCATGAGCTCATGTTTTCTGACGACAGAGAGGACCCCTGCCATATCACTGCCCCGCACCCCCACCCCCGGCGTCTGGCAAGAGCTGGGTGAAGGCTCCACCATTACTCACTGAAATAGCAACACTGATAAGTGCAGCAGACAGAAATACATTGATGAATTCCCATTCAGAAAACCGCCTCCTCCCACCCTCCCCTCCGTCTTCATGGGGTCCCACGCCTATGGACACTGGGACACACGCACAGGGCCTTTCTCAGACACAGCCTGGATACCGTCACTACCAGCTCTTGGGGTTCAGAACAAGCCACCCCAAGGTATGCCTCAGCAGCAGCATGCAGATTTTTTGAGCTAAAGGTAACTTCAGCTGCAGGCTCAAGAGAAAATTCCACCCCTCCCTTTAACTACCTACAAGCATTTGAATTAGAGGCCTGGCCCATCAGATTATCAGAGATAATGTCTTCTGACCGATCTACGGGGCAGGGCAAACTTCTATTTACCGTCCTTCGGTTCTTCTTATCCCCCTGAAGTCACCCTTTGAAGCCCCCAAGGTGCATTACCTCACCCCCAGCTCAGGAGGTCTTCTGTACCTCCATCCCCTGTCTGTTTCTCAACCTCTTGGGCAAGTGGGGTCTCTCTGGCTCTCTGTGTCTGCAGGGTTTACATTAAAAGTATGATTAAATTTGGTTTTCTCTGGCTAATCTGTCTCTTGTCTATGTGATTCTTAAACCAGAAAACTTTGAGGGTGGAAGATGGTGTTCCTTCCTCATAACTACCCCCCCACCCCCTACCCCCTCATCCCACCCCCGCCACCACGAGGACATGACGTGACCTTAAACTCCTGAGAAGTATATATACGAGAATTCATGCTAAAACCTACTTTCTCCTCATTTAGGAAAAAAATGCAAGGACAGATGCCCTGTTTTGCTCATCTCTGTTCCAAAGCCTGACACCACCTGGCACACAGCAAGCTTCTCCATGTCAAAGGACTGGGTGGGACCGCCCCCAGGTGGGACTGACAGGCCACTGGTCTAGGAAGCAGGCTGCTGATTGCTGACCCTCCCCTGACTTCCTGGGGGACCTTGGGCAGGTTAGTTCCCTCTCTCTGGTCCACGGGGAGTTACTTTACACATCTGTCAGGAGCATGTAGGAGCATTACATTTACATCTAATGTAATTACCGACATATTTGAGTTTAAATTTACCACATCTTGCACTACTTTCTATTTGTTCCGGCTACTCTATGCTTGTTTTTCTCCCTCATTCTGTCATTACTGGACTTGATCCAGGATCCCGACTTGATCAATGTCATCATTGGGTGTTTTCCCCCTATTACCTTGGAAGTTAGAAGCCCTATTTTTATCATTATTAGCCTAGAAATGACAACTTGCAGCGCTAATTTCTTACCAAAGCCTAAAGTTGAACAATATGTTTAACCCACTCCAGACAATATAAGCACCTTATAACACTTTAATTCCACTTACCCCTCCAGCTTATATGCTATTGCTATATATTCCAATTTCCCAATTCTTTCCAATCTCACAAATCAATTTTATTATTGTTTTATGCAGTGTTTTTTCATTTAAATTTAGCCATATATTTGCCCAACCTTTTTTATTTCTATTCATTCTTGCCTCTCAGTCTTTCCATCTTGGTCTGTCTGCCTGAAATACATCTGATAGAATTCCCTTATGTGAGCTGAATATTAGAAAATTCCTTCTGGTTTTATTTATCTGAAAATGTCTTTATTTTGTTCTTATTCCTAAAAAAATATTTTCACTGTATCGAATCATACGTTTGAACATTATTTTTCTCTTAGATATTTCTTTTAAATATTTCAAAAATATTTTATTACTTTCTAGATTTCATTATTACTGATGTGGTGATCTGTCCCCCTCACCCCCAACCCCCGGTTGGTTTTAAGATTTTTTTTTATTTGTCTTTGGTATTCTGAGGTTTTACAAAGATGTGGCTAATGTAGATGCATGGGTTATTTACTCACATAGGGATTATTCCAGTAGATTTTAACCTTTAGATTGACAGCCTGGATGATTTCTTTTGGCTAATTTCTTAATCACTAATCCTCTCCTTAGTTGTGTCTAATCTGTTATACTCTCCATTGAACTTTTACATTTTTGGTATTGTATGTCTCACTTGTTAAAGTTCTATTTTGTTCCTTTTAAGATCTGTTAATGGCACTTTGGAAAGTTTCCTGCGGCTATTTTCAAAGTTCTATTTCTTTTAGCATACTAAGTCTTTTGTGGAAGTATACTTAGAATAATCAGACAGAAAGGGGACCTTTGCATCGTTATTCCAACAGGCACAGTGTTTTTAGATCTGTTTCTATTGCCTACTCTTTCTGCTGGTTCTGCTCATGGTACTTTGTTTTCTTTTGGTGCTAGATTATCTTTTGCTGTAAACTGCTCACGATACTTGAAAAAAGTATTTATAGCAATAATTTCAGACCCAGGATAAAACCACCTGTCTCTAAAAAAGGCACTTGCTTGCTTCTGTCAGGTTCCTAGGGGCTAGGCAACTGCAGCGCTACCCTCAACCAAGCTGAGACCTAAGGTCCCTTGCCCGCCCAGGCAATGAGGGCCCCAGTTGCTACCCCAACAAGGACTGGCATGCATCTCATTCACAATCACCCTTTGTGATGCCAGCATGCAGTGGGGAAATTTCTCTATTCTACTCCCAACGTACAAGAGCTTCCACTTTTATTTCTGTCCCTCACCATCCAATTCGAAAGGCTGTCCAAGGAAGGTCCTAATTCGTCAGGTGAATGTCCTCAAGGCAAAAGTGGTTTCCAGATTCTGCTTACATCTCTAAGTACTTGTTTGAAGTTCAACATTGACATGAT
Source organism: Micronycteris hirsuta (assembly GCA_004026765.1). Classification (NCBI taxonomy): domain Eukaryota; kingdom Metazoa; phylum Chordata; class Mammalia; order Chiroptera; family Phyllostomidae; genus Micronycteris; species Micronycteris hirsuta. Next base: position 11,819 of record PVJI01032720.1, read on the forward strand.
ATTTTGGTGCTGTTATATTCATACTTAAATACTTTTAGGGTCTTCTTTTTAATTCCAAAGTATATTGTTTTCAGTAGGGAGTAGTTTTTCCAAATAACCTAAACTGCCACATG
>PVJI01032721.1:0-11928 GCA_004026765.1 Micronycteris hirsuta
ATTTTTCGTCGAATTCTGAAAGCATCCTTATTACAAGGGATTTGAACTGTGCATCTGATAGGTTGGCTATCTCTTGGTCGGTTAGCTCTGGGGTTTTGATCTGTCCCTTTCTTTGGGCCATTTTTTTCCCCCTCGGTGAACCTGTTACTGTAAGGGGGGTGGAGTCTTGGGGATCCCCTGTGCAGGGAAGTTCCCGGTAATTGTGCTGGGACCGTAGCCTCTGGGGGTGGGGCCTGAGCGCACAATGGCGCCTTCTCCGCTCTCCGCACCCACACCGCCTCCTGCAAGCACTTCGGGCCCCTCTGCGCTGGCTCCGGGGGTCGCTCCAGGGTCGGTGGATGAGCTGCCCAGCTCCAATCCCCCGAGGGTCTCCCCAGCGAACTTTCCTATGAGGCCGGGCGTTCCTCCGGCCGCGGACTCCACCCCCTCACTTGCTCTCAATCTGCGCCGATGGGTTGCGCCCTGCTTTCTTTCAGGTTCTCTCTGCACACGAATGCAGACCTGCTGAGTCCACCGGTCTCTCGGCCCTGCTGGGTCCGGATTAGCCGGGCTCAGACCGAGCTTCAGTCGGTCCCCGTCTGGGTGTGCTTCAGCCCCGCAGGTACCACCCCTCCAACCGCGGACCTGCCGTCTGCTCACCTGCTCGCCGAGGGGTTGCCGAGCGCTCTCCCTTCGCTCTGCACCTTCTGGCTCACCAAACTTGATGAATGTATCTTCTTTAATTCCTTGGTTGTCGGACTTCCTCTCAATATGATTTTCTGTCAGATCTGGCTGTGTTTGGATGTGTAGATTTCTGGTTTTTTCCCTTGTTTGGTTGTGCGAGGCGGTACGGTGCATTCACCTATGCCGCCATCTTAGGAAGTCCTATTTCTATCTTTTTTAAGTAGGCCTGTATCACTATGAACTTCCCTCTCAGGACTGCCTTCACTGTGTCCCATAAGTTTTGGACTGTTATGAGTTCATTTTCATTTGTTTACAGAAACATTTTTTATTTCTTCCTTGGTCTCATTCTTAACCCATTCATTGTTTAACAGCATGCTATTCAACCTCCATGAATTTGAGTGTTTTTGAGTTTTTTCCTTTAGGTTGGTTTCTAGTTTCAAGCTATTGTGATCCAACAAAGTGCTTGATATGATTTCAGTTTTCTTGAATTTGTTGAGGCTTGTTTTGTGTCCTATCACATGGTCTATCTTTGAAAATGTTCCATGTGCATTTGAATAGAATGTGTATTTTGCTTCTTTTGGATGAAAATTTCTGTATATATCAGTTAAGTCCATTTGATCTAGGATGTCATTCATTGCCACTGTACCCTTGTTGATTCTTTGTTTGGAAGATCTATCCATTGTTGATAGTAAGGTGTTAAAATCCCCTACTGTAAGTATGTTGCTGTCTATATCTTTCTTGAAGTCCTCCAAGATTTTCCTTATATATTTCCATGCTCCTACATTGGGTTCATATATGTTTATAATGTTTGTTTTCTTGATGGATTTGTCCTTCTGTGTGTTTTTTATGGCCTTTATTTTGAAGTCTATTTTGTCTGATATAAGTATTGCTACCCCAGCTTTTTTCCCTGTCCATTTGCTTGCAATATTTTTACCCAACCGTTCATTTTGAGTCTGTGTAGGTCTTTTGCTCTGAAGTGGGTCTCTTTTAGGCAGCATATGTGTGGGTCATGTTTTATTATTCATTCTGCTACCCTTTGTCTTTTGATTGAAGCATTTAATCCACTTACACTTAAGGTTATTTTTGATAGGTACTTATTCATTGCCATTTTCCCCTTGGTACCTGTGTTCCTATCAATCTCACTCATTTTTTTTTCATCTTCTTAAAGCAATCCCTTTAGCTTGTCTTGCCATGCTGGTTTCATGGAGGTGTATTCTTTTCGTCTTCTTTTGTCTGGAAAACTCCTTATTTCACCTTCCATTTTAATTGTCTGCCTTACTGCATAGAGTATTCTTGGTTGCAGACCTTTGGTTTCCATTAGTTGGGATATTTCTTGTAATTCCCTTCTGGCTTGTAGTGTTTCCATTGAGAAGTCAGCTGCTAGCCTTATTGGAGCTCCCTTGTACATTACTTCCTGTTTCTCCCTTGTTGCTTTTAAGATTCTCTTTGTCTTTGAATGTGGCATTTAATTATGATATATCTTGAAGTGGGCCTCTTTAGATTCATCTTGATTGGGACCTTCTGCACTTCTTGTACTTGCCTGTCTTTTTCTCTCAACAAGTTAGGAAAGTTTCTGTCATTATTTTTTCAAATAGATTTTCTATGCCTTGCTCCTCCTCTTCTTCTTCTCGTATCCCTATTATACAGACATTACTACATTGCATGTTGTCCTGCAGCTCCCTTTACCCCTCTTCATTATTTTTTAGTCTTTTTTCAATTTGTTGCTCTCTGGGCATTTTTTTCTACCTTATTCTCCAGCTCACTGATTTGATCCTCTGCTTTACCTAACTGCATTTCATTCCTTCTACTGTCTTCTTTATTTCAGATATTGTGTTTTTTCATTTTATATTGGCTCTTATTGATAAATCCTATGTCCTTTTTCATGATGGTGTAGTTCACAGTAAGTTCCTTGAAGCTCGCAAGCTTCTTTGAAGTTCTTCGAAGTTCTCACTGAACTCCTTGAGCATCCTTATAACCTTTATTTTGAACTCGATATCTGATAGTTTGGTTTCCTCAATTTTGTTTAGCAGCCTTTTTGGAGATTCCTCCTTTCCTTTCAATTGGGGGTTGTCTCTCCATTTTTTGGTGATTGTTCTTGCTTGTTTCTGCTTGTTAGACTGATCTTCTTTGACTCCCTGTCTTCATGGTGTGGTCTTCTATGGCAGGAGACCTGTGGGACTCAGTAGTGCAGTCCCCTTGATTACCTGAGTTTGGTGTTCTTGCATTTCCCTTTATGCCTTTTATGTGGGCCCTCTACTTGTAATTGGGTTGTGGTTGTTGTTGGGTAGTTCTTTGGTGGGTACTTTCCTCTGGCTGACTGACTGACACTCACTCTGCCCTCAAATTCTTGTATACTGTTGTACAGGTTTTCCCAGAACAAAAACCAAACAGCCCAAGAAACAGACCCATGACTGCAAAGATAACCCCCCACCCACAATTACAGTATCAATAGCAAATGTGCCAAAATTAATAAAGGTGTAAAGAGATTCAGACTATTATAAGAAAAACAAATATGAGATGACTAATTTAAATAAAAGAGATTTTGTGAGGGTAGAAGGAGGAGCAATAATAAGATTAGGGAGTAGAGACAAGGTAAAGTGGGAAAGAAAATAAAATTTACTTTGTAACTAAAAAAGGAAGGATAGAAGGTGGAATGGAGTAAGAGAGGAGATGTGTGCAATATTAGGTTAAAACTGAAATTTAAAGAAGATATATATATATATATATATATATATATATATATATATATCTTCTTATATCTATATCTATAGATATATAGATATCTATAGATATAGATATAGATAGATATAGATATAGATTTTTATATACCTAGTGAGAGAACAGACAACCACAACAGATATATATATATGAATCTAATTGCAGAAAAAGCTCCACCACAATAATACCAACAACCAATGAGGTAAGATTTATATAGATAGGATAGAAATAAGAGGGCAAAAGGAAAGAAAGGAGGAGCTTAAGAGATATCTAGAAGAAAAATAATTTATTTTGAGAGGATAGAGGGAGAAGGAATACTAAGATGCGGGATGAAAACCTGGCTAAGACAGGGAAACATTAGCATATAAAATGAAAACAGGAAAGGGCAGGAGGAAGGCAGAATAGAGTAGGTGAGGGGAATAGTGAAATTTGAGACTTGAAATACAAAGATAATCACTATCTAGAAATTAGATTGAGGAACTGTAACAACAACCATCTTATCCACAACCTGTGAGCAAAGAGTGATAAAGATGGAGAGAGAATAAGGGTATTTTAAGAACAGGAGAAGAAATGTAAGATGACTAATGACAATCACAAATGGTTTTGAGAGGCTGGAGCAGTAAGCAATAGTAATAGTGTGGAATAGAAACAAGTCATAGCAAGAAAGAAAACAGAATTTAAAACAAAAATATGAAATGGGAGGAAGGAGGTAGTATAGAGTACGAGAAGGTAAGAGCAATATATGAGGTTTGAAATAAACTATATTATAAAATCTGGTGCCATATTATGCCCAAACTTAAAGGATATGAAATGAATGTTAAACAGCTTTGCAGGAGAGAAGATGGCATCTTGTTGTGCATGTCTCTATTTTCTCTGCTCTGATAGGTTTAGTAAATCAGGAGATCTGTGTAGCATGTAATGTCTGGCAAAGGGCCCTATTGGCACTTTTTATTATTTCCCCTGAGGAAATGTAGGCAGTAGGAAACTGCTGGGTCTTCCCTCAATGCTCCACTGAGCCTGTTATTCCACAGGTGGGCATTGGGTTCACCTGTCTGTGAAAGGCTCTGGCTGACTGTAGCAAATCTCAGGCATTCAGCTCCTGCCTTCCAGACCCAAGCCTGCCACTCTCTCCCAGGAGGTTTGGCCTAAATTCTCCACTTTTCTCTGCCCTCCTGCTTGAAAGCCATGTTGGGTTGGGTCCTCCCATTCCTTCAGCATACTCTCTGCCTCTGAGTTTTTAGTTAGCAAAGCTGCTGCACCCCACCTATGCACACAGGTGTGCAAGTTCGGGTCTTTGCCAAACCTGAGGTCACACCTCAGCAACTCTTTTAAAAGAGTTTCTGTATGGCCCTCATGCTGTAGTGCCAGTCCCTAGGGGTCTTGTTCTCCACGTGACCCCAAATGTCACACAGTCTCTCATGGTCAGGGTTGGCCACCTCCTTACAGTGCCTCCGACAGTTTTAGATAACATTTCTCTCTGAATCTTTCCTTGATAGCATTGGGAAGATCCCCTCAGCTCTACTATAGCACAAGACAGTGACTGAGTGGTGACCCCGCTCCCTCTAGCAATCTTAAGCCTTGGGCATACCTGTTCCCATCATGCTGTTTCTGGAGCCTGCACCTCCCAGGCCTTCTCTCACTTCTCTGGTAGCTCGCAGGTCCTGAGCCAATCTACAGCCACCCTGACTCTGTGCAGCCAGTAATGCTGTGCTGGGCAGCAGTGGTGGTCTGCCTAGAAATCCCATGCCATCAGCCCCTGGGTGTCCCATAGCTGGGCTAGTTCCTGCATATTCCTGCACACTCTGCACATTCTCATCTGTGTACACACTCACAGATGCTTTCACTAACTCTCTGCTCTGTGTTCTGACTTCAAATGCAGTCCCTGTCTGGGAGCAGATGAATGGAGCTGCCAGCTACTCTGCTGCCATCTTGTATATCAGTTTCTTTGCATACCATTAATTTCTCCATCAAAATCCTTCCAAGTCATATTTAAGAGTGCCTTCTCTCAAAGACCTTTCTTGACTCCAAGTCACACTGATGGTATGCTCCTCTGCCATTGTTTAGGAATTATCACACAGCATTTCCAACTTAATGATTCTCTGTTTGAGGTATGTTAGTCTTATGACCTCAGTAAGACTGTAAATTCCTCTACAGTAGCAACTATGTATTTGCTTACCTATCCCCACATGCCTGCCACAGGGAACATGTTCAGCAAGTGCCTAATAAAAACCATCTTTCTCCTGAAACTGGTATGCAGCCTGCCTTTTTAATTGTTAAGGCAGCAAGACCAAGCCCTACATTCTATTATTTGCAGTATGCTTATTGCAAAGGATTTTCATTCTGTGACATTTGCCACAGTTAATGGGGTAGGGCAGGGAGATGTCAATATCTTAGTTGCAGTAAAGCACAAAAGAAAAACAGGTAAATGACACAGGAAAAAAAAAAAAACAACAGCAGGCACTGTGCTCAGGAATCTGGGACCTTTGTTATAAACCCTTAAATCCCAGCATGAGCCTGGCCTTAAGGAATACCTCAGACTAAGAGGCACTTTTTTTTGAAAAAAAGGTCATGTGTGAGGTCACAGCTAGTGCACTGTATTTCTTTAATGGTGACAATTAAAAATCATACATTTTCTAAACAAGGACTGTCGGGATGACTTTGCCTTTGCTTATTATGTGTTTACCCTGCAAGGAAAGCAAGCAAACATGGTTGAGACTTTCATTAAGCTATAAAAATTGATGGAGCCAATTATCTCCCTCTGAAATTCAGCCAATATGAGTAGGAGAAGAGAAATGGCTTAGAAATAGAAATGGGTGACCAATAGAGGTATGAGTGGCATCCAGACAGTCTCTGATTTTCACAGTGGCCCACCAAGAAGAGAGGGTCCTTCTGGAAGAACAAAATTTGACTGAAGTCTTTCAGCTCTTATTAAATGCCTTCTTTTTCTATAAGCATTTGTGTTGAGTCCTGTTGTGGATGATATTAAAATACAGGACTCCTGTCCCTTGCCCTGTAGAAATCTAAAGTATAGTTGGTGGAGCCAAGACAAAGATATCAGAAATAACTTAAGAGCATTTACAAAGTGGTATAAGCCAAAACAAAATGTAAATTAACTTCAAGCGCCCAGGAAATGGGGAGTCCAGGAACACATGTGTGTGTTTGTCCATACAGGTATATGTACCCACCTTTATCTGTTGAAGAGGTGGTGGTGCAATAATCTGGGAAATGGAACTCTATCCTGAGGAAGAGTATAAGCTAGATTATTGGAGAAAAAGAAAATGCTCTGTTACTATGAGCAATGAGTGTAAAGACAAAAACAAACAGGACATGTAAAGAACAAGATTTTAAAAATTAGGCTATTTAGACTAGTGGGTCTTTGTGAGCAAGGCTGGGATTGGAGAGGTGAGCAACAGGCATTCAAAGGTTGATAGTGGGGAAAAAGTTGGATAGATCAGTTGAAACTAGTTGAAACTGAGCTTCAAAGCCCACAGCTAACATCATACTTAATAGTGAAAGACTGAAATCTTTCCCTCTCAGGTCAAAAATAAGACAATGATGCTTGCTTTTACCAATTCTATTTAACATTGTACTAGTAGTTCTAGCCTAGGCAATTAGGCAAGAAAAAATAAATAAAAGGCATCCAGACTGGGAACAAAAAGACATAAAACTCTCTCCAGATGACATTATCTTGTACATAGAAAACACTAAGGAATCCACTAAAATCTATTATAACGAATAAACAAGTTCAGCAAGGTTGAATAATACAAGATCAATATACAAAAATCAATTTTATTCTATATAATTGCAATGAACAATCAACAAATAAAGCTACTAAAATTATATTTATAATAGCATCAAAAGAATAAAATACTCAGTAACAAATTTTAAAATAATTGAAAAACTTATAGTCTAAAAACTGTAAGTTTTTTTTATTGTTGTTCAAGTACAGCTGTCTCCATTTTCACTCCACCATGCCTCCCCAGCCCCACTCATCCCTGTCACCTCCCCTCGAACCTACCTCCTTTGGCTTTGTCCATGTGTCCTTTATACATATTCCTTGATGGCCCTTCCCCTATTATCCCCCACTATCCCTCTCCCCCCTTCTCTCTGGTTACTGTCAGTTTGTTCTTTCTTTATCTTTTTATTTTATTGATTATGCTATTACAGTGGTCCCCTCCCCCCCACTCCCCCCCAGACCACACCCCTCCATTCCCCGCCCTTTAGTTTTTGTCCATGGGTCATACACATAAGTTCCCTGGCTTCCACATTTCCCATACTATTCTCAACCTCCCCCTGTCCGTTTTCTACCTACAATTTATGCTACCTATTCTCTGTACTTTCTCCTCCTCTCTCCCCCTCCCACTCTCCTGTTGATATCCCTCCATGACTTATATAAATCTCATTAACATTTCATATAATAAAGGCTGGGTGATGATGAACTCCTTGAACTTGACCTTATCTGAGAAGCACTTTATCTGCCCTTCCATTCTAAATGAAAGTTTTGCTGGATAGAGTCATCTTGGATGTAGGTCCTTGCCTTTCATGACCTAGTATACTTCTTTCGAGCTCCTTCTTGTATGAAAGTCTCTTTTGAGAAATGAGCTGACAGTCTTATGGGAATTCCTTTGAAGGTGACTGTCTCCTTTTCTCTTGCTGCTTCTAGGATTCTCTCCTTATTTTTAATCTTGGGTAATGTAATTATGATGTGTCTTGGTGTGTTCCTCTTTGGGTCCAACTTCTTTGGGACTCTCTGAGCTTCCTGGACTTCCTGGAAGTCTATTTCCTTTGCCAGATTGGGGAAGTTCTCTTTCATTATTTGTTCAAATAAGTGTTCAATTTCTTGGTCTTCCTCTTCTCCTTCTGGCATCCCTATGACCCGGATGTTGGGATGTTTTAAGGTGTCCTGGAGGTTCCTAAGCCTCTCCTCATGGTTTTGAATTCTTGTTTCTTCATTCTTTTCTGGTTGAATGTTTTTTTCTTTTCCTCCTGGTCCACACCATTGATTTGAGTCCCAGTTTCCTTCCCATGACTGTTGGTTCTCTGTACATTTGCCCTCATTTCTCTTAGCATAGTCTTCATTTTTTTCATCTAATTTGCGACCAAATTCAACCAATCCTGTGAGCATCCTGATTACCAGTGTTTCGAACTGTGCATCTGATAGGTTGGCTCTCTCTTTGTGGCTTAGTTGTATTTTTTCTGGAGCTTTTATCTGCTTTTTCATTTGGGCCATTTTTTCTTCTTGGCACGCCTGTTACTTTAAGGGGCAGAGCCTTGGGGTTCACCAGGGCAGGGAAACCCATGTGGCTGTGTTGTGATGCTGCCTGTTGGGGCGGGGCCTGAGAGAAAACAATGGTGCTTTCTCCATTCTCTGCTGGCTCCCAGTAACCTCGCCCCAGTTCTTTATTTTTTTGTCTCTGGTTGTATTTTGCTTGCTTGTTTGTAAAAACTATAAGCATTGCTGAAGGATATAAAAAATCTAAGTAAATGGGAAAATATCCTGTGTTCATGGATTAGAAGATTTAATATTGTTAAAATGGTATTATTCTCCAAATTAATCTACAGATTCAACACAATCTCTATTAGAATCATAGTTGACTTCTTTGTAGAAATTGGCAAGCAGATTCTAACATTAATATGGAATTTCAAATTTCCCAGAATAGCAAAAACAACCTTGAAAACAAAGAACAATGTAGGAGGACTCACACTTTCCAATTTCAAAAGTTACTAAAAAGCAATGGTAGTTGGGACATTATGGTATTGGCACCGGATAGGCATATAGATCAGAGGAAGAATCATGAGTCCAAAAATAAAACCATGTGTCTAGGTTCAACTACTTTTTTTACAAGGGTTCCATGACCTTTCAATTGGGAAAAATCTTCTTCTCAATAAATGGTGCTGGGAGAGCTGGATAGCCATATGCAAAAAAAAAAAAAAAAAAAAAAAAAACCCACAAAGTTGGGCCCTTACCTCACATCCTACACCAAAACTAATTCAAAATGGATCAAAGACCTAAATACAAAAGCTAAAACTATAGAATTCTTAGAAGAAAACAGAGGTAAATCTCCATGACCTCAGATTTTAAAAAGTATTCTTAGATATGGCACCAAAAACCAAAATAGATTATTTGGACTTCATCAAAATTTAAAACTTTTGGGCCCAGCTGGTGTAGCTCAGTGGATTGAGCGCGGGCTGGGAACCAGAGGGTACCGGTTCGATTCCCAGTCGGGGCACATGCCTGGGTTGCAGGCCAGGTCCCCAGTGAGGGTCATGTGGGAGGCAACCATACATTGCTCTTTCTCCCTCCCTTCTCCTCTCTCTAAAAATAAATAAATAAAACCTTTTTTTAAAAATTTCAAACTTTTGAGTTTCAAAAGACACCATGGGAAAAAAGTGAAACAAGATCAACAGAATGGCAGAAAACATTCGCAAATCATATAGCTTATAAAGGACTTCTGTCCAGACTATTTTAAAAAACTTAAAATTAAACTATAAAAATACAATTAAATTTAAAATATATTCAAAGGGCCTGAATAGATGTTTCTCCAAAGAATTTACTAAAATGACCAATAAGCATATAAAGATTCTGATCATTATTAGTCATTAGGGAAATGCAAATTAAAACCACAATGACATACCATTTCATACCCGTTAGAATGGCTAAAAAAATAAATAAACAATGACAAGTGCTGGGGAGGATGTGGAGAAATTGGAATCCTCATACTTTTCTATTGGGAACATAATACCATGCAGACACTATGGAAAACCATCTGATAATTCCACAAATGATTAAATAGTTATGATATGACCCAGTAATTCCATTTCTCATTATATACCCAAGAAAAAAACAAAACATATCTCCACATAAAAGTTTGCAAACAGAGCCTGGGGGAAAGATGGCGGCAGAGTAGGAGGGAGCGGAGTCAGCTTCCTCCTGCCCACTGGCGGGATATCTGGCCGATTTTCTGAGGAGTGGAGCGATCGCCCAGCTGTATTCAAGTGTGTGGGAAAATTGACAGCCAAGATTGCACACAGTTGAAAAATCAGAAAGAAGGGAGTCTGCTTCAGAGCAAAGGGGCCCCTCAGGCCCAGCAGGGAGCTGGGAAGATGACGGGTCCAGCCATGGCAGCTGCCTGATTTATTGCAGGAGCCTGGGGAGGGAGCTGGATTGGGGTGTGTGAGTAGCCAAAGCAGGTGCGCGTGTCTGCTGGGAGAGGCTTGGTACCCAGCAGGCTGGAGGTCGGTGCATACGTGGGGACTGGTCCGAAGAGGCTGGTGATCCCAGCGGGAGGAATTGGAGATTGAACTGAAAGGGAGACCCGCCGCCCGGAGCTCCAGACCAAGCGCAGCCTGAGAAGCCAGTCAGGGGCTGCTCGGGTTACTGGGCGACTGGTACCCAGGCCGGGGGCTCACGGGAGCCAAGTCCAGAGACGGAAGCGGTCTGCGAATTCAGGGGCGCAGAGCTCATTCCTGGAGGGACCGAGACACAGCCCAGCACCTGTGACCGGAGACCTGTGGTGCCGACTGCCTCTGTGGGAGAGGGACAGGGGAATCCAATCGAGCTCCATTGAGGGAAGCCATAGACCTCGTGGACTCCTGACTCAGTGTGGAGACTAGGCAACCCAGGAGGGGTGCTGCGAATTCCTAGCAACTGGGCTGAAAGCAGGACAGCAGCTAAGTGTGCAGCTCAGGAAGGAAGAAAGGAAACCTGATATCGCCCCAGCCTGTCGCAGACAGGACCAGAGGAGCAGGCCTGACTGGACACTTTTTACAGCTAGACAACAGAAAGTTTTTTTTATTATTATTTTTTAATTGTTTTGTTTCTTTGTTTTGGCTTTCTGTTTGTTTCTTTGTCTGTTTTCCATCACCCTTCTTCCTTTCTGTCCTTCTATATATATATTTTTTAATTCCTTCTACCATCCCTTCACTTAGTACTCCTAGTTCTCTCCTCTTTTTGTTTTTTTTATTACTTTTTATTTTATTTTATTTTTCTTTTATTTTTCTTTCTCTTTTTCTTTCTTTCTCCCTTCCCTTCTCTTCTTCATCCACAGGTGAGACATTAAAACCTGGAATTGTGAAGAGAATAGAGTGGGTCTCAGACAAGAGCCAGCCTAAAAAAACAGAGACAGTAACAAAAAATTAACATCGCTGCTCCATAGAACTTGACAGATAAATTTAAGAACCAGAGGTTTGCAAGAAGAATCCCACAAACAATGGGAAGACAAAGAAACAATCCCCAAATGAAAGGAAAGGAGGAAGCCCCAGAAATAATGATAAATGAAACAGAAGCAAGCCAACTATCAGATATTGAGTTCAAAGCATATGTTATCAGGCAGCTCAAGAAACTCGAGAAGAGAAAGATGGCGGCGGAGAAGGGAGAAGCGTGATCGCTATTCTCCGGCCCACTGGCGGGATATCGGGCCGATTTTCTAAGGAGCAGAGCGATCACCCAGTTGTATTCCAGAGTAGAGAAGATTGGAAACCAGGACTGCGCATAAAACTGAAAGATCAACCGGTAGGGAGACTGCTTCGGAGGGAAGGGGTCACTGG
>PVJI01032722.1:0-11929 GCA_004026765.1 Micronycteris hirsuta
AAATGGTAGGTAGACAACAGACAGGGGGAGGTTAAGAAAAGTATAGGAAGTGCAGAAGCAGAAGGACTTATGTGTATGACCTATGGACAAAACTAAAGGGTGGGGAAAGGGGTAAGGGGGTGGGGGCAAGAAGGGGGGAAAGTGGGACAACTGTAACAGCATAATCAATAAAATATAGTTAAAAAAAAGAAGAAACACTAAAAAAAAAAAGAAAATAAGAAGAAAAATTCATACAGACTAGTAGGAAGGGTGGACATGGGCAACCAGGCAGAGAAGACAAGCGGCAAGTTGGCACCTGGAAGACCAAGCAGTCCCACATTTGAGTGCAGATAAGCAAGGAGGAACAACTGGGGAGTAAGACAGACCACACAACCCAGGGTTCTAGCGTGGGAAAATAAAGCCTCAAAACCTATGGCTGTAAAAACCTGATGGGGTTGTGATAGTGACAGAAATTCCCAGCCTCAGAGGAGAGTTTGCTGGAGAGACCCATGGGGTCCTAGAACATATACAAACCCACCTACCCAGGAATCAGCACCAGAAGGGCCCAATTCACTTGTGGGTAGCAGGGGAAGTGACTGAAAGTGGGCCAAGAGCTGAGCAAGGGTCATTGTTCCCTTTCTGACCCTTCCCCGCATACAATACCACAACTCAGAGGCTTGGGTTGACCTGCCCCAGTGAATACTTAAGGCTCCACCCCTTACAATGTAACAGGCACCCCAAGACAAAGAAATATGTCCCAAATAAAAGAACAGATCAAAATTCCAGAAAAAGAACTAAGTGATGAGATAACCAACCTATCAGATGCAGAGTTCAAAACACTGGTATTCAGGATGCTCACAGAAACAATTGAGTACAAACGCAAATAAGAGGAAGAAGTGAAGGCTATGGAAGTGAAATAAAGAAAAATATACAGGGAAACAGGAGTGAAGGGAAGGAAATTGGGACTCAAATGAATGATTTGGAACAGAAGGAAGAAATAAACATTCAACCAGAAGAGAATAAAGAAACACAAATTCAAAAAAATAAGAAGCAGCTTAGGAACCTCTGGGAGAACTTTAAATGTCCCAACATCCAAATCACAGGGGTGCCAAAAGGAAAAGAGGAAGACCAAGAAATTGAAAACTTATTTGAAAAAATAATGAAAGAAACCTTCCCCGACTGGCAAAGGAAACAGTCTTCCAGGAAGTCCAGGGAGTTCAGAGAGTCCCCAAAAAATGGGACCCCAGGAGGAACACATCAAGACACATCATAATTAAATTACCCAAAATAAAAGATAGGAGAGAATCTTAAAAGCAGCAAGAGAAAAGGAGACAGTTACCTACAATGGAGTTCCCATAAGACTATCAGCTGATTTCTCAAAAGAAACCTTACAGGCAAGAAGGGGCTAGAAAGAAGTATTCAAAATGAAGGCAAGGACCTACATCCAAGATGACTCTATCCAGCAAAGCTATCGTTTAGAATGGAAGGGCAGATAAAGTGCTTCCCAGATAAGGTCAAGTTAAAAGAGTTCATCATCACCAAGTCAATATATGAAATGTTAAAGGGACTTATCTAAGAAAAAGAAGATGATCAAAAATATGAACAGTAAAATGACAACAAACTCACAACTATCAACAACTGAGCCTAAAAAACAAAAACAAACTAAGCAAACAACTAGAACAGGAACAGAATCACAGAAATAGAGATCACATGGAGGGTTATCAGTGGGGACGGGTTGGGGAGAATGGGGGAAAAGGTACAGGGAATAAGAAGCATAAATGGTAGGTAGAAAATAGGGGGAGGTTAAGAATAGTATGAGAAATGGAGAAGCCAAAGAACTTATATGTATGACCCATGAACACGAACTGGGAGGGGCGGGGGATGCCAGTGGGAGGGGGTACAGAGTGTAGGGAGATAAAGGGGAAAAAAATGGGACAACTGTAATAGCATAATCAATAAAATATACTAAAAAAAAAAAAGAATGATGTATGAGATTGAAGTACATTTTGCAAGATGACATCTAATGATACCATATTAACCAACTACTACTTAAATGATCAACTAGTAATATGAAAAACTGATACAATGTTTCCTGATATAATGCAATGAAAAGTAACAATACGACCTGTACAGTATTTTTACTGAACTGTTTAACCTGAATCTTATCATGAGGAAACAATCAGATAAATCCAGGTGATAAGCCATTCCTCAAGACACCTGGTGACTTGAATTCTTTACAAAATGTCAGAAAGACCAGAAAAGGGGCAAGAAAACTGTTTTAAAGACTAAAGAAACACAAAAACCAAATGCAGTATATAACACTTATTTGGACCCTGGATTAAGAATAAGAAAAATAAATAGGTTAAAAGGCATTTTAAGAGTACTGGAGAAATACAAATATTGACTCTATTGTATCAATGTTAAATTTCTTGGGCACGGGCACGGTATTGCGGTTATGTAAGATTACATATTCATTCTTGGGAGGGACACGCCGAACTGATTAAAGGCAAGGTGTCAGGGTGTTTCCATGTTACGACTTAACAGTTTATCCAAGGATATGCCATATAGGTGTTACATACACATTATACATATATTGCACATATGTAATTTTTAACAGTTCACATGATTTCTCTTCTCTCACATACATATATATGTGTATACACACACACACACAATGTTAACAATTGATGAATCTAGGTGAAGAATATAAGATGACGACTATATGAATATTGTTTTCTACTTTCCTAAAGTTTATAATTTTTAAAATAAAAATCTGGGGGAATCAACAAATGAATGAACATATAGGCTCATATACGATGCATTTATTAGTAACTTCCAATATTTTTTTGATCCTTTAAAGAGAGCAGCTTTAAAATGTGGAACACAAATTTTCCCTTCACCGTAGTTTATAGCAATGTTTGTAAACAGGAGCACTCTGGCATTTTGGAAAGTGCAATTCTTGGTTATATAGGAGGTTATTCAGGCTCTCAGCTACTAAATGCCAGTAGTACCACCCAAGTAACTGTGAGAAACAAAAATGTCCCCACAAATATACCTTGGCTGAAAACTACATCTTCATAAAGCATTAGAATAGTGTCAGGCACAGAGGTGGTGGTAAACATGCAACTCAGTGCTTTAAATTACTTCATAAAAAAAAGAAGACAGACCGACAAATGATAATTAAAGCATTCCTAGGAAAACTAAAATAACATTTATATGGTATTGTTATAAAAATTAAAATCTTAAGTCACAGGACGCATGAGAGTACTTCTAAGTCATTTCAGATATCAAACATGTGCTGAACAACTGCTAACTAATGCCAGATATGAGTCTAGGTGACTATAGTCTAATGGAAAAGAGAAACACATGAACGAATCATTAAACAATAGGAACTATAATAAAGAGGTCGAATTTTGTTTTGTTTTCAATTTTCACTTAAAAACAGTAAAACATTTAAATTAGGAAATTATAATACAGTCTTTGCACCCAAAGTGTATTTTTTACTCACTGGGTTGAAGGAACACATTTATTAGTATTTCCTTTTTGTTGACACTATCAAGAGTGATTTTCTTTTATTCTAAAACTGAAATGTTGCATTTCCCATCAGGATCTGTTTGCTAGTGCTTAGGTACCTTCCAATTTGTTTATGTAGAATTATACTGAGATCAAAAAAAGACTGAAAGCCTTCAAAAAAAACTCCTCACCTGTGAATTTTTAATGATATGATTAGCTTCCAGCTGGATAGTAAATGTAACACCAAGTTCTGATGAAAAGGATTTCATTGGTGATAACGTCCCAGACGTCAAAACAATCGTCCACACTTTGCCATTAATATCCGAAAAGGCCTAGAAGGAAACAACATTTGATATATAAAATCATCTTTAAAGAAGTCGAATGGGTTTATTGAATTGTTTGTACTGAGTTAGAAGACAGAATTTTCAGATGTAACGATCAGCTTACCACAGCTGGATTTAAGCACCAAAAGTTTAGCACATGAACTGCAGTTTTCTGTCGTGAACGTTTCTTAGTTTTGGGTACAACCAAGAACCCATTTTTATCTGAAATATCAGTCTGATTTATCCAAGTATAAGTCTGTTGAATAGCAACTTTATAATCATCTGCAAACCTAAACGAAAGTAAAATAGTAATGAAATGGCATAACTTTATAAAACATAAAATGTCTCCGCTACATACAACATAAAAACTGATAATATTAAAACTATACTGAGAGTCCTGGTATCTTTCCACTCAAAGATAACATTTCCCCACCACACAACCACTATTAATTAAATTCAGTAATTCTGACAGAAAATAAGCCATTGTCTTAGAAGCAACCCCTCTTACAGAGACTGGGTATCATCTAATGACCCGCCCCCGACCACGGCCCTCCCCTGTGTTCATACACTACACACGTCACGGCAGAATCAGAATTCAAATCCAAGCCTCCCAACACCTAGTCCAGAGATGCCTGCACTCTGTGTTACATCATCAGTTGCAAAACAGATAACAAGATTATTGTTAAAGAAACTAAAAAGTGGTTTATACATTTTTATTACATTCGAAAACAGAAAGACCTTTTACTGAAAGTTTAAAAAGTTTAGAAAACTAATTATAAAAATTTTAAATTGCTTTAAAATCTAGTCTCAGTCTTCATCTATTTTTAAGTATATTGTATTGATTATGCTATTACAGTTGTCCCATTCTTTTTCTCCCCTTTATCCTCCCTCCACCTTGAACCACCCCACCCTCCAGCATACCCGCCCCCTTAGTTCGTGTCCATGGGTTGTACATATAAGCTCTTTGGCTTCTCCATTTCTTATACTATTCTTAACCTAACCCTGTTCTATTTTGTGCCTATTTTGCTTCTTATTCCCTGTACATCCCCCACCCCCAATTCTCCTCCTTCCCTTCCCCACTGATAATCCTCCATGTGATCTCCATTTCTGTGATTCTATTCCTGTTCTAGTTGTTTGGTTAGTTTTTGTTTTTTAAGTTCAGTTGTTGATAGTTGTGAGTTTGTTGTCATTTTACTGTTCATAGTTTTTGATCTTCTATTTCTTTTTTTTATTTTATTTTATTGTTCAAGTACAGTTGTCTGCATTTTCCCCCTACCACTTCCCCCCGCCACCCCAGCCAACCCCACTTCCCTCTCCTGATTCCACCTCCCCTTGGTTATATCCTAGTGGATCCACTTAATGCTACTGAAATGTGCACTTAAAACGGTTAGAATGATAAAGTTGTTAGGCACATATTACCACAATTTAAAAAAGCAAAAATACTGGAACCAGGCAGCACTATAACTGAACAAGGGTAGTGTGTGGGGGGGGACTGCTTCTCATTTTCTACAATTCACTAAATCGAGGCTTCATTCAATAAGAGAAAGACTTTCTAACCCTGGAAGAAACATGTGTAAACTATATTTAAGAAAAAACCTAAATGCTTAAGTTTAGTCCTAGAGGACTATAAATTGAATGTGTCTTAATATATTTACTGATTTCAACATTCATTTCCATTAATAAAGACTAATTTCAATTAATCTGAATCTGTGCCAATAAGAGTAATATTTATACAACTTGTTTATGATTATCCTATGTACTCATACAAAGAATGCATTAAACACATGCTAACACTCAATAAGGCTAATATTTTTATGTGAAAATATACAGACGAGATATCTTCATTTACCTGCTATTTTGCCTAAAAAGATAGTCAAGTACCATAAAAAGTCCTTTGAGCATTATTTGAGTTGAAGCACTAATAATAGGCACTTCTATTGCCTCCTCTTTACCATAAATTGACAAGACTTTTTCTTCTTTTTGAAGGACAGCAGATAAATGTCCCTATAAGAAATTATAATATTAAATATACTGCGTGGCGGGGGGTGGGGGAGGTAAAGGAGTAAAACAAACTTTTCAAAACTATAATGAAACCCAAATAAAATATACATTGAAATTATAGGCAAACATCATTAATACACAAGTGCTAATAATATGCTTTAGATTCCCACATGTTCCCAAATTCTCTCCAAAGACCTTTAATAAAAGTACACATTTACCTCTTCGGGCAATTAGGGTATTATTAAGTGCCCTTCAAAAGTAATTAACTACATAAAAATGTACCAAATGGTTTCTCCAAGGAACTTAAAAGAGTTGATATGCCATCTAAATAACTGAATTATTCCAGAGTACTCTGATGCTTAGAATAATATAACTACTTATATTATAAGAAAAATTAAAAGAATGACTCAAACCTAACTCTAAAATTCAAATGGCAGAGTAAGACCAAGAACAGCCAAGACGATTCCAAAGGAAAAGAACAAAGTGAGCATATATGCTCTAGCAGATATTAGCATTTTTCTAACAATATTAACAAATATGACTGTTTAGATACAGATTTATAGGATAGAGTCCAGAAATAAATTCACACATGAATGAAAATTACATATGTGACAGAAATGGTATCACAAACAGAGGGAAATGACAGACTATTTAGTAAAAAATGGTGAGAAAAATCACTGTCTATACAGGAAATAAAATGGATTCCTTACCTCACAAGATAAACAAAAATGAATCACAGACTGATTGAAAACCTTTATAAAAAAATACTTTAACATTTTTAGAAGAAAATGTAGCACAGGATAAGGAAAGATTGCTAAAACTAAACTCAATCGTGATAATTCATTTAAAAAACACTGATAATTGTGAATGCATTAAAATTAAAAAATCTTTTCAAAAATATAGCATAAATAAACCATAGACACAAGAATATACATATTCATTGCAATAGCAACAAAGAATTAGTATTTAGAATATATAAAAGAAATAATCAGTGATATATACAAAGATATAAAACAGAACTGCTTCTTATTCTGGGAAAACTGGAAACAACCTGTATTTCAAATGCCAGACTAAGTGCACTGACAAAAATGCTGCACTGAAGCTAAACATGTAAAAGAATCTTTTTTTTAGAAAAGTACTCATAATATATTGTTAATGAGAAGAGGCTACAAGTAAAAATGTATCTTATTGGAAATATATTTATGCTAAGCTAATATATGCACAGAAGAAAGCATAGGTGGACATAAATCCAAAATAGTAATCATCTTTAAGCTAGTATTTTTTCTTTTGTACCTTTCTGTATTTTCCAAATATTTTTCTTTGACATACATTTGTACATTATTAATTCAAGAATAATACACAGAGTGCCCTAATTTTGCATACACAGTCCACTAAACACACATCTACACACACCCACCTAACTCTCATTCAGGATACAAAACATTCCTTGAATCCCAGATGGTCCCCCTCACCACTTCTCAGCCCAAACTGCTCCTTACTCCTACACAGTGGTAACCAGTATTCTGATGTCTATTAGCGTAATTATGTTCATCTGTTCTTAAATTTCATAAAAATGAAATCATACAGTTTATGCTATTTATTTATTTATTTATAGAGAGAGGGGAAGGGAGGGAGAAAAAGAGGAAAGGAATCATGGATGTGAGAGAGAAACATCAATCGGTTGCCTCTTATACACGCCCCAACCACGGACTGAACCTGCAACCTAGGCATGTGCCCTGAGCGGACATGGAACTGGAGACCTTTTGCTTTGCAGGATGGTATCCAACCAACCGAGCCACACCAGTCAGGGTCAGTTTGTACTCTCTCTGTCTGGTTCCTTTTATTCAACATTATGCCTGTAAGATTCACTCACATGGTTGTGGTGACAGTGGTTCACTTTTTAATCGCAATGTAGTAGTCTACTATATGACTATCCCGCAATTAACTTACCTATTTTACTGTTGACATAAATAACATGCACAATGTTTAATGTACAACTTTAAAAGGCATAACTTTTATGCCAAAAAAAAAAAAATCATCAAAAAATGTCACACTATTGCCCTGGCCAGTGTGGCTCAGTGGTTGGAGCACTGTCCTGTAACCGAAGGTTTGCGGTTTGATTCCCGGTCAGGACATATTCCTAGGTTGCAGGTTCATTCCTGGTCCAGGCACTAGTGCATGCGACCTCCGGTCCAGATGTGATCCCCGGTCCCGGCATGGATCCCCAGTCTGGGTGTGTACAAAGGCAACCAACCAATGCTTCTCTCACACTGATATTTCTCTCTCTCCCTTTCTTTCTTTCTCCTTCTCTTTCTCTAAAAAAAAAACAAAAAATGTCCTTGAATGAGGATTAAAAAAAAAGATGTCACAATATGGAAAAATACTTATACTACTATATTGCATTTTTTAAATGCAGGGCAAAATTATAAGTATAGTTTGATTAAAATATTTTTTGAGTACTCATATGCCCAAAATGCTAGTGTCGATCATGTTGTCAGTAGTTGTTACCATCTTGGGTTCAGAAACTTCTTTAAACCAATAAGGAAAACTAAAAAACTCTAATTTGAAAAATCAAAGAAAATCTAAATAAATGGAGAGATACTCCATGTTCATGGATAAAAAAATTCAGTATCATTCAGATGTCAGTTCTTCCCTGCTTGACCTAATAGGTTCAATGCAATCCTAATAAAAATCCAAGCAAGTTATTTTGTGGATACTGACACACTGATCAAAGTTTATATAGAAAAATAAAAGACCCAGAAGACCCAACACAATTACTGAAGAACAAAGTCAGAAGGCTGACACCACCCAACTCCAAGACTTAAAGTACAGTAATTAAAACAGTGTGGTGCTGGTGAAGGAACAGACAGAAAGATCTGTTCCTTGTTTCCAGGCTCCAAGGAGAAAAGAACAGGGAGCCCAGAAACATATCCACATAAATACTGTCAACTGATCTTCAATAAAGGAGCAAAGGCAATAAAATGGACCAAAATTAGTCTTTTCCGCAAATGGTGCTGGAAGAACTGGACATCCACATGCAAAGAAATGAATCTGGACACAGACTTTACACCCTTCACAAAAATTAACTCAAAATGGATCACAGACTTAAATATAAAATGCAAAACTATAAAACTTCTAGAAGAAAAGACAGAAGAAAATCTAGGTGACTTTAGGTTTGGTGATGAGTTTTTAGATGCAACACCAAAAGCATGATCCAAAGGAAAAAAAACTGGTACGTTGAACTTTATGAAAACGAAAAACTTATGCTCCATGAAAGATGTTGTTAACAGAATAAAAAGATAAACCACAGGCTGGGAGAATATATTTGCAACACACATGTGAAGAAGGACTTATATACAAAATATACAAAGAACTCTTAAAACTCAGCAAGAAAACAAGCAACTCAATTGAAAGGTAGACAAAAGATCTGAAAGGAAGAACAGGAACTCGCATTCACTCCTGGTGGGAATGTAAAATGGTACAACCACTTTGAAAGACAGTAGCAGTTTCTTGCAAAGCTAAACTTAGTCTTACTGTATAATCCAGCAAACATGCTCCTGTTTACCTCAATGAGAAGTAAGCATGTCCACAAAAAAATGTACAAACATGTTTACAGTAGCTTTATTCATAACTGTCAAAACTCAGAAACCACTAATATGTCCTTTAGTAGTAGAATGGATAAACAGCTGTGGTATATACATACAATGCGTATTGTTCAGCAAGAAAAAGAAACAAGCTATCAAGCCATGAAAAGCTGAGGAGGAACCTTAAATGCATACTGCTAAGTGAAAGAAGCCAGTCGGTAAAGAACACGTACTGCATGATTTCAAATACATGACATTCTGGCAAAGGTAAAATATGAAATCAGTATTAAAAAAAATCAGAGGTTTCCAGGGGGGTTCAGCAAGGGAAATTAGATGTAGTCAAGGAATGAGTAAATGCAGCACAAAAGATTTTTAACACAGTGAAAAATTCTGTGTGATATTATATTGGTAGATTCATGACTATTTTTTTTTATCAAAACTCACAGAACTGTACCACACAAAGAATGTAAACTATAGAGTTTAGTTAACAGCAATGTAACAATATTGGTTCAATTGTATCAATGCACTGTACGACTGCATGACGTTAATAGGAGAAATAGTCACATCTGTGTTGGGGGTTGGGTTTGGGGAGGGCTGGTGTATGAGTAATGTCCTTTCTGCTAAATTTTTCTGTAAACCTACAACAACCACTCTAAAATGTAAAGTCTTTGAACTTAAATAAAGAAATAATTAAGAACGAAAATAAAAAGAAAAATATCCTTTTGGTGGGGGGTGGGGGCCTCTCTGAGAATATATGTCACGAAGCTTCTATTCAGAAAAATGTACAAAAGTACACAGTCGTAAAATTTTACATACAATTTTACAACGTTCACAGTATCCCATATCCCGCTCACGGTCTCCATCCACCCAGGTTAACAACCTCTAAATTAAGGAAAACAAAATATAAATTTATCCTTTTTTTTCTCCCCAATTTTTAACTTTTACAATTAACAAAATAAACTTACAACCTAAAAGTAAGTTTACAACCTTCTTTTATCTTTGAATAAGCAATTAATTCCTTTAAGCCTTATTTCCTTCAAACTAAATAGCGCCCCTCTTTCATCCATAATGTATGCCATCACACACAAGATTCTAAAAATTTTAAAATAATTAAATTGCCACACTTTTTTTACTCTAGATAAACTTATTCAATAAATGAATTTCCACAGGTGGGAAAAAAATCTTACCTGCAAAATGGGAAAAGTAGCAGTGGTGATACCCATTTTATGTAAATCTAAGAGCATTTCACTTCCACTCCATATTTTACAGGATGATTCATAATCCCGTTCCACAAGATGTTCAGAGTTTGCTTCTAACCAACTGGAATAAAAGAAAACAATTCCATCATCTAGTATTGTCCTGTGTGCACCATTTTCACAGAACAGAGAATTGAGATACATTAAGTCAGTATTCCTTGAAGCTCTTAGGACACAAAAGTGGATTAATTAAGACATATTTTTAAAAGCACGCATTATCTCGACTTGCAAAAAAAACATTTACATAGCTAAAAAGCATAACTAAAATCAATTCAGAAAAGAAAAGCATGCATGTCATTTCCCTACTGTGTTTTGTGGATTCACACTGCTTCACGTGACTGTCCCTCTAAAAGAGAGCCATGTCTTAGGGCTCATCCCAAATGCTAAGAGGAAATACAAAACAACCTAATAAAAAAATTAAAGTTACATATTAACACACAAGAAGAGAATTACTAGAAAATATATATATCCATTCATCTATATACATGTGTACATTCAATAAGAGCTTAAATGTCTATTATTATGCCAGACACTATAGTAGGTCATGGAAATACAGCCGTAAATAAAATAGACAAGCCCCTTATTCTCATGGAAATTACATTCTACTAAAGGGAGAAAGAAATAAATTTAGAAACAAATATATAAACAAGAAAATATCAGGTAGTAATATATACCTAATAATAGGTATATTAGGTTAACATAATCTAATTGCTACTTTAATTTGAATACCAAGAAAGCTCTACCTAAGGTGACATTCATTTTAACAGTTGAAGGCAAAATGTACCCAGTCATGGGAGGATCAGAAAAAATCATGCAAAGATCCTGAGGTGGTTAACAAATCCCCCTCATTGAAGGACTTGAGAGAAAGCCAGCGCAGCTGCAACACAATGGGCAAAAGGAATGAAGGTATGAACCACGTTAGATTCCCACCAACAGTGCAGTAGGGTTCCCTTTTCTCCACATCCCCTCCAACAGTTATCTGTTGCTTTGTTGATGATGGCCATTCTGACTGGTGTGAGGTGATATCTCATTGTGGTTTTAATTTGCATCTCTCTGATGGCTAATGATGTTGAGCATCTTGTCATATGACTCTGGGCCACAATGGAATTGTACGCAGCAGAAAGGAAGAAGGAGCTTATACCCTTTGCATGGAACTGGAGAGCATTATGCTAAGTGAAGTAAGCCAGGAAGTGAGGGACAAATACCATAAGATCTCACCTTTAACTGGATCATAATCAACAAAAGCAGAAAGCAAGCAAAACATAACCAGAGA
>PVJI01032723.1:0-11927 GCA_004026765.1 Micronycteris hirsuta
GGGGGCTGGAGGGTAAGGGAGGAGGGGAGGGGAGAGGATGCAAATAACTGTAATTGAACAAAAATAAAATAAAATAAAATAACAAAAAAAACCCAAAATGACTGAGCAAGTAGAGCAACGAATCTGCATCAAATTTTGCATTAAGCTTGAACATTCCTCTGAGGAAAATATTCAGATGATTCAGAAGGCTTTTGGGGACAATCCAGCTAATGCAGCATAAATAAAAGTGTGGCACAGACACCTCAAAGATGGTCGAGAATCTGTTGCAAGTGATCCATATTCTGGAAGGCTTGTGACAAGCAGAACATCTGAGAATGTTGAACATGTACAGGCTGCAATCAACAAAGACTTCTGGCCCTTCCTGAAACTAAAATCACCTTTAGAAGGAAAGAGATTATAGACCACTGATGAGATTCAGGAAAATAGGCCAGGGCAAGTTGATGGTGATTCCAACAAAGGATGTTGCAGACTGTTTTGAACAGTGGAAGAGACACTTGGAGAACAGAGTGAGGTCCCAAGGTGTCTACTTTGAAGGGGACTAAGGTGTCATTGTCCTATGTACAATGTTTCTTGTATCTTCTTAAAAAAATGTCTTTATCTTTCATAGTTAATGGATGGATAATTTCTGGACAAAACTCAGTATATGATATGAAAATCTGGGGGGATGGAAAGCTTGTAAAATTATGAAAATAGAAAAAAGTAACTAGCCCTGGCTGATGTGACTCAGTGGACTGAGCACCAGCCTGTGAACCAAAGGGTTGCTGGTTTGATTCCCAGTCAGGGTTGCAGGGCAGGCCCCTAGTCGGGGATACACAAGAGGCAACTGGACATTGATGTTTCTCTCCATCTTCTTTTTTCTCCTTTCTCTTCTCTCTAAAAAAGTAAATAAATTAAAAAATTAAAAAAAAAAGAAGGAGAACTTTGGCTGTCTTTAAGTGGCTGAGTCCTCTATCTTTAAAAGAAAAAAATATAGATTGACCTAGCATACAAAACAATGTTTATATCATATTTTCTTATTTAAAAATTTTAATTTTATTGGTGAAACTTATACTCCTTGCAGATAAACCTTTCCATGTACAATTTTTTGTTCCATTGCAGAATCTGATTATAGAATTATAAGTTGTGTAAGCATGTGTCATAATTAAGTCATGAAGTGTGAACCATTGGGTGGAAAGCCTTTGATTTCCTTTTTTATAGGAGGGGCCAGTATTAGCATAGTTTTTGGAGTCTTGGGGTCCAATCTTGGCTCAGTTATGTACTAGCTGTGTGGCTTGGAGACTACTGTGGCCTAACTCCCAGTTGCAGTCAGTTCCAGTTCCAGATGCTTTGCAAGGATAGGACAAGCTTTCTTGATGCGGACTCCGGCCACAGTGTCTGCAGAGTTATGGATGAGAATAAGTCTACCAAGACAAGATCTGCTTAGGGAGGAAAGGTTGTCGATCTCTCAAAGGAGAAGGACCAGGAACCTGTTCCTCAATGGGCTTTTTTTGGGTTTAATTGGCATAGGAATACAGGGTGTTTATACGTAAAGCTCATCAATCATTGTCAGACAGTAATGATTGAACAATAGATAACATTCAAAGAACTCTGAGGGCTTATTTTGAGTCAGGGTCAGAGAGCTAAAGGGCCGTAAAACTTTGGGCAAAAAACTCATTTCATGCCTGGACCCTTATCATTTAAATTGAAGATATTAGCAAAGTAGGTTTCACAGGATTTTATGCATTCTTTCTTAGGCCTGATTGCCCCGGGGAACCTGCCCTTTCCAGCACAGGACTGCACTGCCCTTTGTCATTGTTTCAGGCTTAAGTCAGGCAGGGTAAGTAAGGCAGCCAAGAGATGAGGAGACTTCTCGCAGACAGAATGAGGACTCAGGCTATGTCAAAGCCAAGGGGCCAGGGTCCATCACCCCCTTTTTCTATAGCCCCCCAAGTCCTTCCCTGGGGCCCCTTAGTGACCATGCTTGTCTTAGGTCATTCTTCCCTTGAGGAATCTTACCCATCATTGCCTAACTGGCCATGTGCTTGGGGCCAAGCAGGGTGAAGTAAAAGGGGCAGAGGTGGCACCCCTGCTGGGAGATAAGCTTTGTCTCTTTAGTGGCTTATGGTTCCAAGGTCTCTCACTCAGCCTTAGCCATGGTGGGGGGTGGTTACAGCTTCTGAAACCAGGCAGGGTGGTTCCCAACACCTTCTCAACATACAACATACCCTCCCAAATCTGGCAACTAAAGAATTAAGTTCTAGTGAAGCAGGGGATATTCAGTAACTAGCCCAGGGATGCATCTTTTTTATTGTTCAATGCCTGTGGGATACTAATTGTTAAATATTTTGAATAGTAGTATATCTGGTTCTAGTCAAAGACTAATGGGATAAATTTATTTCCTATGTTACAGAAGAATAAAATATGATAATGACCAACTGTGTTAAAAACACTCAAGCCTCGAAAAGCAGGAGACTTCCAGCTTTTGTCAAATGTAAGTTGATAATGATATCTTTATTTATTTATTTTTAAAGATTTTATTTATTTATTTTTTAGAGAGGGGAAGGGAGGGAGAAGAGAGGGAAAGAAACATCAATGTGTGGCTGCCTCCTGTGTGGCCCCCACTGGGGGCCTGGCCTGCAACCCAGGCATGCACCCTAGACTGGGAATCGAACCAGCGACCCCTTGGTTCACAGGCCAGTACTCAATCCACTGAGCCACACCAGCCAGGGCTGATAATGAAATCTTTATTATCCTTCTTTTCACTTTGTGAGTCCCTCTAATGGCTCTGTGTCAGGACAGTATTGGTGAGTGTAGCTGTTGTAGTCCTTGGGAAGCATCTTTACAGAGGAGGACATCATTCACACCAACAGGGAGAGTTTTCCTTTCCAATTTCATTTTCTAAGAGGTGCAAACAACAACAACAACAACAACAACAACAACACCCCTAAAAAATAACTTCTCAGCTACATATTCTCTGTTTGGGATTCTAGGAGAGAAGCCAGAGACTGATGAACTGTCTGTGTGGTCACTTATGTACATGTATTAGTTCCGTTATTACATTGCAAAGCAAGATCAATGAAGACAATCTAACTCAAGCTTTCAGTTTTGGAACTATCATCTATATTCTTATGCATTTTAATTTGAGAGCTTTGTTGCTTCATTATAATTGCATCAAGAAGGGAGAGATATAAATCTTCCTTGAATTAGATGATCTGAGTGAGATATAGTGTGGAATATTTTCCAAAAATAATTTTAACCTAATCTAAGTCCTTGGAATTAAAATGTCTTGGCTATAAATTTGTCTTCTGCTCTCAGTTCTGGAAGGACAGTAGAAGATGAGTTTTCCTTGCCTCTTCAAAGACTGAATGAAGTAGAACTCTCTTATGGACTGAATGTTTGTATCTTCTCAGAATTTGTGTGTTGAAGCCCTGTCCCCCAATGTGACAGTATTAGGTAGTAGAGCCTTTGGGAGGAAGTTAGGATTAGATGAGGTCAGCAGGGTAGAGTCCCCATATAGGATTAGTGCCCTTATTAGAAGAGGAAGACACACCAGAGACTCTTCTCTCTGCCATGTGAGTACAGAGTGAGAAGATGGCTATCTGGAAGCTAGGAAGGGAGCCCTTACCAAGAATCAAATCTACCAGCACTTTGAACTTCCCAACCTCCAGAACTGTAAGAAATAAACATCTGTAGTTTAAGCCACTCAGTCTGTGGAATTTGGTTATAGCAGCCTAAACTGACTGAGACAAACTCCATGACACCAACCTTTCTATAATATAGGTTCAGTTATATTGCTGACCAAAGCATGCACCCGGATATAACAACACTCTATTGAAACTGATATCAGTACGTCAAGACTAACATTGTATTGGGATTTTAGGTGTTCATTTGGGAGGGATAAATCTCTTGTAGGTGCATGGTTTTATATTTTACCTGGGCTGGTGATGCCAAAGATTGCTGGTATGTGCCTTGGGAAGTTCTTCACTAAGAGCATGGCATTTGGAGAATGGTTAGACTACGTTCGTCAAAGTAAACCAGGTATTGGGGGTGAAAAAGAGATATCATCCTTTTGAGCATCTGTGTTTTTGTCTGAGGAGTTAACAGAACGGTGTTAGACACTGTGGACATAGAGTTAGTGTGGTGCTGCTCTCTAGAGTCTCCTGTTCTAGCAGCAGGAGAGTCCCGTGACAGTAGTCATTCATTTCAACAACTACTTGAGTGCTTCTGCTATTTTTAAAGGTGAGTCATTTCAAACCTCTTCTTCATCCTACCTACCAGCCAATCTGCAATTAAGGAGATCAGACTGTCTGAACTTTAGCTTCCAACCCTTCCATGGTCTTTAAAAGAAATTCTGTTATGTATTCTTAATCCACAAGAGTAAATCTTGTCTCTGGAATGTTCCTTTTCTCTATAGGATTGTGTTCTTGTACAAATGTCTTATTTTTATTCCTCATTTTTATGGTGTTTGGGAATGAAACGGATATAACCCTGTTTGGTTCCATTCACCATAATTGAGAGTCTTCCAACATATACCAATTTTAGCCCCTCCTAGGGACTGATCATGTTCCTTGCCCATCTACTCAATTACTCCTCCAGAAGACTTAATGTCCCATTATTTATCTCTGTCTGATCCCTGATATTCCAGCTGCTCCATTTAAAGTAAGGGACCTGAGCCCTGGCTGGTGTAGCTCAGTGGATTGAGCGCGGGCTGGGAACCAAGCGGTCCCGGTTCGATTCCCAGTCAGGGCACATGCCTGGGTTGCGGGCCGGGTCCCCAGTGAGGGCCATGTGAGAGGCAACCATACACTGCTGTTTCCCTCCCTCTCTTTCTCCCTCCCTTCCCCTCTCTCTAAAAATAAATAAAAAATAAAATCTTTAAAAAAATAAATAAAGTAGGGGACCTGTTCAACACAGAGAAAAGATTAGGTTTGTTTTTTAATATTTTTCTCTATGGATACGTCTTGGCCCAGTGGATTTTGGAGTCAGGTAGAATTGGGTTCTGCTCTTCGTATTGTCATTTACTTATCGCATGGCATAGGAAAAATCAATTAACTTCTCTGAGCCTGAGTTTTTCTATCTGTTTAATGGGCATAATATCTACATGTCAGACTACATGAGTTGAAAGTTTAGTTACACTTAGCAGATTACCTAAGCTATAATAGATCTAATAATAGAGAATTTTTATTATATTCATGTAAGGCAGAGGGTAGGCTGAACAACTGATTATATATAAAATTAGTTACCTTTATGGGAAGGAAACCAGTCTAATTAGCTATTTGGTACTGAATTTTTAAAAAAAGTACCTGATTACATAGAGGGAAGATGGCGGCGAGATAGCTAGGAGCGGAGTCCACTCTGCTGTGCGCTCGGGTAAAACACCTAACTCATCTTCTGAGAAACAGAGTGAATAGCCAATAGTACCCCAGCATATATGAATATTGAAGACCAAAATTGTTCAGGTCATAGAAAAATCAGCTGGTAAGGAAAGACCTTCAGGACAAAAAAGGTCTCTGGGTCTAGCGCAGGGACTAAGGTGGCAGCAACCCCAGGCCCTGTGCCAGCCGGATCTGCTGCAGGGTTTTTGGGAGAGAGTCAGGTCAACGGCTCCCTCCCCTACCAAACAACGTTGGGACAGCACCGGGAGAGACCTGGTTGCTTGAAGCCGCAGGGAGGGGAAAAGGACGAAGTGGCAAAACACGGGGCCTGTGAGCACCCACGGAGTCTGTGTGCACCAGCTGGGGAGAGTTGAGAGTTGGGCCGGGAGGGGCCCTGACCCGGATACTCCCTGACTTGGTTGGAAAATTGGGCTGAGTGAAAGGCCATGCCCTTGCATGAAGTGGCAGGCTTGAACAGGAGCAATATTTTAAAAAAAGAAAAAGTAAAGAAAGAGACACAAGGCAGCTAGCTGTTTGGGGAACTCTGCTGCAGCCATCAATCAGGCCCTTTCCCCACCCAGCCTCAGGGCACTCCTGCGGTGGCTAGGGGGGTCCTGTGCTCACAACCATAGCTCCAGGGAGAGTGTGTGCTGAGGAAGACCCTGGGCATAAGCCCATAGTCCCAGAATGGTGCGCACCCACTGAGGGGCCTGTGGCCGATTGTCCTACCACAACACAGGCCTTGGTCTGAGCACGCCTGACCCCTGCGCCTCCAAGGAAACAGCAGAGGAGGCCCGCACCAGCATCTATAGTGGCAGCCAGGCAACCACGGGCGGAACCCCTGCCCAGCAATCAGGGAGTCAGAAATCCCCACAAAGACTTAACACACTGGGGGGAGCTGAACTAGCCTGAAGGGGCGCTGAGAGACCCTAGCATCTAGAACAACAAAGAGTGAGAAGGGGGTGTGTGAATTGCCCCTAACTGGTGCACCTCAAGGATAGCTCAGCTGGTGGACTGTAGGCCTACGCTGGGCACTGAGGAGTGCTGGGGGGCTGGGCCAGAAGCAGGTCCAGTGCCACTTGGGGAGGGGAGAGAAGAGAAACCAATTCTCCCCTCAGCCTGCTGCAGACAGGAAGTCCAGCACAATTGGCTTAGCCAGTTTAATGCCAGCAGGAGGTTTTTTTGTTGTTGTCGTTAGGGTTTTTTTTTTTGGTTGTTATTTTATTTTGTAATAATTCCCACAAGTGAGACAATAAAACCAGAAAATGTGAAAAGACCAGAGTTGGACCCAAACAGGGGTCACCCCAACAGCTGAGACAGTGAGACAAATTTCACTTTGCTACTCCAGAGGACTTGCAAGATATTGTATATTTGTATTATTATTATTACATCTTTTATTTTACTAGTATTTTTGTATTTCTCTTCTTTTTGTTTAGTCTTCTTCACTTGTCTGGTTGAATTGCATTGTTTGACTGGTTTCCCTTATTCTCTCATTCATAGTGTATTTTTAACTTACTGTCTTTCACTTCACTTGTGTTCTATTAACACACCACTCTAGGTCCTATACTTCCTAATCTTGTTTTCCAGATCACATAGAGTCTGTCATATGATTGTTGCTTCATTAGCATTGTAAATAATTGCTGTTCCATACCATTGTAAATACTACAAAGCACCCCCACCCCCCAGGTCTTAACCCACTCCACTGTTTCCTGAACTTTACTACTGTTGTGGTTAACTATTCTCTCGCACACTACACCTATTTTATGTCCTTTACTCTCACTTTACCTCATAATCTGACCTCCCACAAACTCACAGCTTTCTAGATCCAACTCACAATCACCCCCTGCCCCGTAACAAGAATCTTACCTACTCCCCACCCTTTCTTAAAAGTGACTAGTCAGGTGCAATATCCCAGTTAACACTATACATATCCAAAGGATCCCCTATCTCCTCTCTACGGGTTGGTACATTAAATATCATAGACTACACTCGGGCTGTCTTAAACCATTTTGCCTTTCCCCTACAACTGATCACAAAAAAGAGTAGGCAGAAGCTGTGAACACCAGGATACCTACTGGAAGAGAAAGCCCACCAACAAAGGAACCACCAACAGATAACAACAGAAGAAGGTGAAGGAGGGAGAGGAACCTGCACTAACCTCAAACCAGGACTGACCTGGAAATGCAACCAATTGGTGGAGAAACTACCCACAACAAACAACTGAACAAGAGTGAGAGAGAAGCCTCAAAACCTTGTTCACACAGAAGAGTCAGCTTCAACACAACCTGTCCACACCTGCACAACAGAATACAAGGTGTGGTGGATGGAGTGATCCTCAGTAAACCAGCCGGAGAAAAGGACCGACCAAAGAAAGACCCAACAACAATCAAAACCCAAAGACATACAGAGAGCCAACATAAACGACAGTCCAAGACCAGCAAGCTCAG
This sequence comes from Micronycteris hirsuta, assembly GCA_004026765.1. Lineage (NCBI taxonomy): Eukaryota > Metazoa > Chordata > Mammalia > Chiroptera > Phyllostomidae > Micronycteris > Micronycteris hirsuta. Next base: position 7,802 of record PVJI01032723.1, read on the forward strand.
GAGATTAAGGACACTGCACCACTGAATCTCACAGGTATTCTACCATAGAAACTCATAACATAAGCACAGTGAGTCAGAACAGATCAATTTAAGAAACAGAGGCTAGGAGCGCGCGGCCGATGTGCGAGCCCTACCCGTCGCCACCAATGGCCACCCGAGACCTTGGCGCCAGACCCTCCTCAGTCCCGGCTTCTCTCCACAAGGAACGCGCTGTCTGAGAAGGCGCACTCTGGCTTCACCCACTTGGTCAGCGCCTAGCTGCCAGAAGCAGACGCAGGAACACAGCCCAGTTGAACTAGGAAATCATTTAGCCCACCCCGGAAACCGACCTGTGGAGACCGCCAACTTCTCTTGCACCGCGACGCTGCCGTCTCCACGCCCGGGGACGTTGTGTGTCCCTTTCCGGAGCTTGCCCATCCGCCTACGCAACTTCAGTTCTCCCTTAACCGGGGACCCCGCCCTCTGGGGCCGGTGCTTCAGGTGAGACATTAACACCTGGAGCTGTGAAGGGACCAGAGTCAGCCCCAGACAGGGGTCAGTCCAAAAAATAGAGACAGTGAGACAAAATTAACTTTGCTACTCCAGAGAACTTGACAGATTAATTTAAGAAACAGAGGCTAGCAAGAAGAGTCTCACAAACAATGGGAAGACAAAGAAACAACCACCAAATGAAAGGAAAGGAAGAAATCCCAGAAAGAATGATAGACAAAACAGAGGCAAGCCAACTATCAGATATCGAGTTCAAAGCATTGATTATCAGGAAGCTCAAGAAGTTCGATGAGCTAGCAGAGAATTTCCAGAAACTACAGGGAAACGACAATGAACTCACTGCAAACAATGTCAGCATGAAAAAGGAAATAGAAACTATCCAAAAGGGCCAAGCGGAAATGAAGAATATAATACCTGAACTAAAGAACACAATAGAAGGAATCAAAAGCAGGCTTGATGAAGCAGAGGATCGGATAAGTGAGCTGGAGGACAAGGTAGAAAAAAACACCCAAAAAGAGCAGGAACAGGAAAAGAGACTCAGAAAGAATGAAGAGGTATTAAGGGAAATGCAGGACAACATGAAACGTAATAATATTCGTATAATAGGGATACCAGAAGGGGAAGAAGAAGGGCAAGGGATAGAAAGCGTGTTTGAAAAAGTAATGATGGAAAACTCTCCTAATATGATGAGAGAAAAAGTCACACAAGTCCAAGAAACACAGAGAGTCCCAATCAAAAGGAACCCAAACAGGCGCATCTCAAGACACATCATAATTAAAATGGCAAAATTCCAAGATAAAGAGAGAATCTTAAAGGCAGTGAGACAGATACAGGAAGTAACATAAAAGGGAGCCCTGATAAGGTTAGCAGCTGACTTCTCAATGGAAACACTCCAAGCCAGAAGAGAATGGCAAGAAATATTCCAAGTAATGAGAACCAGAGGCCTGCAACCAAGACTACTCTACCCAGCAAGGCTCTCAATCAAGATAGATGGCTAAATAAGGAGTTTCCCAGACAAAAGACGTCTAAAAGAATACACCTCCACCAAACCAGCTCTGCAGGAGATGCTAAAGGGACTGATTTAAGGAAAGGAAGGGAAAGAGAGAGAGTGAGGAACACAGGTACAAAAAAAATGGCAATGAATAAGTACCTATCAATAATAACCTTAAACGTAAATGGATTCAATGCTCCAATCAAAGACATAAAATAGCTGAATGGATAAGAAAGCAACACCCACACATATGCTGTCTACAAGAGACCAACCTCAGGGAAAAAGACCTTCGCAGACTGAAAGTGAAGGGCTGGAAACAAGTTTTCCAAGCAAATGGGCAGGAAAAAAGAGCCGGGGTAGCTATACTCATATCAAACAAAATAGACTTCCAAAAAAGGGCCATAAAGAGAGACCCAGAAAGACACTTCTAATACTCAAGGAAAGAATCCACCAAGAAGACATAAACATTGTAAATATATATGCATCCAACATAGGAGCACCCAAATACATAAAGAAAATCTTGGAAGACTTCAAGAAAGACATTGATAGCAACACAAGTATAGTAGGGGACTTCAACACCCCACTGTCAAAAATGGACAGATCCTCCAGACAAAATATCAGCAAAGATATTGTGTCATTGAACAATGCCCTGGAAGAGATGGACTTAACAGATATATCTAGAGCCTTTCACCCCAAAGAAACTAAATACACATTCTTTTCAAATGCACATGGAACATTTTCAAAAATAGACCATATGATAGGACACAAAACAAGCCTCAACAAATTCAAGAAAATTGAAATCATACCAAGTATTTTCTCTGACCACAAGGGACTGAAATTAGAAACCAACCCAAAGGAAAAAAACCCAGAACACTCAAAATCATGGAGACTGAATAGCATGCTATTAAACAATGAATGGGTCAAAGACGAGATTAGGGAAGAAATCAAAAAGTTCCTTGAAACAAACAAAAATGAACTGACAACAACCCAAAACTTATGGGACACAGCAAAGGCAGTCCTGAGAGGGAAGTTCATAGCCATACAGGCCTACATAAAAAAAAAAAAAAAAAACAGAAACAGTTTACACAAACAACCTAACCCTATGCCCACAAGAACTCGAGGAACAACAACAAAGACAACCCAGAGCAAGTAGAAGGAAGGAAATAACCAAGATCAGAGCAGAATTAAATGACTTAGAGACTAAAAGGACAATTCTAAGGATCAATGAATCCAGGAGCTGGTTCTTCGAAAAGATAAACAAAATAGACAAGCCTTTAAGCAGGCTCATCAAGAAAAAAAGAGAGAGGACCCAAATAAACTCAATCAGAAATGAAAGAGGAGATATTACAACTGATGCCACAGAAATACAATGGATTATAAGTCACTACTATGAAGAACTGTATGCCAAGAAATATGAAAACCTAGGAGAAATGGACAAATTTTTAGAAAAATATAATCTTCCAATACTCAATAAGGAAGAAACAGAAAGCCTGAACTGACCAATAACAGTGGATGAAATTAAAGCAGTAATCAAAAAACTTTCAACACACAAAAGCCCTGGTCCAGATGGTTTCACAGGAGAATTCTACAAAGCATTTAAGGAAGAACTAACACCTATCCTTCACAGACTATTCCAAAAAATCCAAAATGATGTAAGACTCCCAAACTCTTTTTATGATGCCAGCATCATCCTAATCCCCAAACCAGAAAAAGGCACAACAAAGAAAGAAAACTTCAGGCCAATATCACTGATGAATATTGATGCTAAAATCCTTAACAAAATATTAGCAAACAGCATCCAGCAATACATCAGAAAGATCATTCACCATGACCAAGTGGGTTTCATCCCAGGAATGCAAGGATGGTACAACATTCGCAAACCATAAACGTAATACATCACATAGACAAAAGCAAGGACAAAAATCACATGATCATATCAATAGATGCAGAAAAAGCATTCAATAAGGTACAGCATCCATTTATGATAAAGACACTTAGCAAAGTGGGAATAGAAGGATCATTCTTCAACATAATAAAGGCAATATATGAGAAACCTACAGCCAACATTATACTCAATGAACAAAAACTAAAATCTTTCCCACTAAGATCAGGAACAAGACAAGGTTGCCCACTATCACCACTTCTATTCAACATAGTTCTGGAAGTTTTGGCCACAGCAATCAGACAAGAAAAGGGAATAAAAGGTATCCAAATTGGAAAGGAGGAAACAAAACTGTCGTTGTTTACAGATGACATGATAGTATACTTAGAAAATCCTATAGACTCCACCAAAAAAATACTCGATGTAATAATTGAATTTGGAAAAACAGCAGGATATAAAGTCAATATCCAGAAATCAAAGGCATTTTTGTATACCATCAGTGAAACAGCAGAAACAGAAATCAGGAAAAAAAATCCCATTTGATATAGCAACGAAAAAAATAAAGTACCTGGGAATAAACCTAACCAAGGAGGTAAAAGACCTGTACTCAGAAAACTACACAGCACTGAAGAGAGAAATCATGGAAGACACAAACAAATGGAAACATATACCATGCTCATGGATTGGAAGAATCAACATCATCAAAATGTCCATACTCCCCAAAGCAATATATAGATTCAATGCAATCCCTATCAAAGTACCAA
>PVJI01032724.1:0-11923 GCA_004026765.1 Micronycteris hirsuta
CTGCAGATCTCTCCTCATCTGTTCAAGCAAGTTCGTTAATTTTTTGTCGAATTCTGAAAGCATCCTTATTACCAGGGATTTGAACTGTGCATCTGATAGGTTGGCTATCTCTTGGTCGGTTAGCTCTGGGGTTTTGATCTGTCCCTTTCTTTGGGCCATTTTTTTTCCCCCTCGGTGAACCTGTTACTGTAAGGGGGGCAGAGTCTTGTGGATCCCCTGTGCAGGGAAGTTCCTGGTAGTTGTGCTAGGACCGAAGCCTCTGGGGGCAGGGCCTGAGCGCACAATGGCGCCTTCTCCGCTCTCCGCACCCACACCGCCTCCTGCAAGCACTTCGGGCCCCTTTGCGCTGACTCCGGGGGTTGCTCTGGGGTCGGTGGGAGCCGGGCGCAGACCGAGCTTCAGTTGGTCCCCGTCTGGGTGTGCTGCAGCCCCGCGGGGACCGCCCCTCCAACCGCGGACCTGCTGTCTGCTCACCTGCTCGCCGCGGGGTTGCCGAGCACTCTCCCTTCGCTCTGCACCTTCTGGTTCACCAAACTTGATGAATGTATCTTCTTTAATTCCTTGGTTGTCGGACTTCCTCTCAATATGATTTTCTGTCAGATATGGCTTTGTTTGGATGTGTATATTTCTTTTTTTTTCCCTTGTTTGGTTGTGCGAGGCGGTACGGTGCATTCACCTATGCCGCCATCTTAGGAAGTCCAGAAATCCAGATTTTTAAGGAAAATGTCCTAATTTATAAAATTTTATTTGACTTTTTTAAGTAATAAAAAAAGAACATGTTGTGCATACTAAGTAAAACTTATCTGTGGGTTAAATTTAACTCAAGACTACCATTGTGATATATCTGCTTTGGATCTGCCCATTCTCTCAGCAGTGGTCTTCATTCTGCCTCAGTGGGCTCCCACCAAGGCCGAAGGAAAAATACTAAACAAATTTGTATGTGTTTGCATATATACATGGAGAGAGAGGTAGGGAAGAGGGTGAGAAGGGAGAGAGGAAAGAGGGAAGGCAACTTTATAAATGCAGAAGAGAGAGTTTTGTTTTGATGTCTCAGGAGGAACCCTACCAAGCACGCATGTGGACCCATCAGGAGCATGGTCATTTCTTAAATAAGACATTCTCCAAATCCAAGTTCCAATTGTTCGTGCCTGAAATGTGATGTTAATCATTGTGACAATATAGAAGTCCTGCTAAAGCAGATGAATTTTCTTTTATTTTGCAGGTACCGGGTATTCTCAAAAGGTAATTACATGGCCATTAAGACATTTTCCTTACAAAAGAAAATGATGAGTAGCTTGACATCAGATTTGCATACTTCAAACAGCTGTCCACTCTAGATATGTTAATGAATGTTAGGAGTGACTAAATTTGAATGTGTAGTCTGCGGAAGGGATGGTAACCCTAAGTAGGTATCTATTGGAATAGGCAATATATAAAGAATTAACATTATGTTGGGTTGGTCAAAAAGTCCATCTAGTTTTTTCCATAAAATAAAAGGCACATTTTTCAATTTCACCAATAACTTTATTGATTTGGATATTTTGTGTATATCTACTATCTTCCACATGGTATAATGTTAATTGTTTTCATTAATGTCTTCATTTGATCATTATCAATTCCAACTGGTCTTCCTGACTGTGGAGCAACATCCAGCAAGAAACCTCCAGCACGAAACTTCCCAAACCAGTTTTGACATGTTTGATCAGTCACAGCACCTTCTCCATACACTGCATAAATATTCTTTAAGTGTCTCAGTTGCAGTTTTACCTTTCTTGAAATAATAAAGCATAACATGCCAAAAATGTAGAATATTTACTTCCATCTTCAATATTAAAATGGCTACAAAAAATTCACCAATTGTGTTAAGTTTTCTAAATGCATGGTGGTATGACAGCTGTCACAATACAATCTAATAAAATTGTTTTGAATGAAATTAAAGACAACAACGTGCTACTAAAGCCATCTTATGGAAAAGGCCAACCTAATATAAATGTGTGTGTGTTCATACATATATAATATACATATTATATGTATGTAATATACATATACATATTAGTATATACATAATAATAGAGACACAGTTTAAAGTAGCAAGAAATTATAGTAGAGCTTTGCTAATGAATGCTCACCTGGCTTATCCATATTTTCTTTTAAGATTTTATTTATTTATTTTTTAGATAGAAGGGAAGGGAGGGAGAAGGAGAGGGACAGAAACATGTGTGGTTGATGTGGCCCCCTCTCATGTGGCCCCACTGGGGACCTGGCCTGCAACCCAGGCATGTGCCCTGACTGGGAATCAAACCGGCAACCCTTTGGTTTGCAGCCCGTGCTCAATCCACTGAGCTACACCAGCCAGGGCCATATTTTCTGTATTAATTATCATTTCAACACTCACAAGGCTTATAATTTTTCTCATATTTTGCTAGTCAAGAGTTGGAGACAGTGATAAATTAGCATTTATCATGAAATCTTTTTTCATGAAATTGTTTTTTAAAGGATTATAATGAGTCTATTTAGCCTAAGCTGACCAAATAATTAAACCCATCCTTAGAAGAAATAAGAATTCGAATGCACCTCAAAGATGAACTAGAATTTATTTTCAAAGATGAAAAGAATTTATTTGCGTAACCCTGGGCAACCTACTGAAACCTCCTCTGCGGGTCTCTGTTTGCTCACTTGTAAAATTGGAAGGTGAGCCCAAACAACTGTTAAGATTTCTTCTAAATATAATGCTAGATTATTGGACTTTCTCATCATAAAGTCTCACTAAGATTTTGTCTACATCTCTGCTATCCCATACATTCAAAACGTGTTACACTGAATAAGGAAAAACACTATGCTGAGTAGACCACCCATAGCACAGCTGGCCACCACAGACACGTCACAGCCCATAAACACTCCTCCAACACCCCCCCCCAGTCAGCACTGTTATACTGCAGTGGCACCCCAACGTCCACCACTGCAGTTTCATGTCAAATCTAAACATCACCTTTATTTTTATTCACTTGAAAGTGGAATTTAAGTTCATTACTTTTTAAAAATTATCACACCCTAAGTAACCATAAGCTTGTGTTAGCTTTATGCATTTTTTTCTAATAAAATTCAAATAAATACATACTCCATAAGTAAAATAAAATAAAATTATACCAAGTACTATCTGGAATTGCATACCTTGGTGGTATACATACTAAACTTTGGAAAATACCAGAGTAGCTTATGAAACAATTATGCACACTGGTCCAGAATATCAAATTTTGCTTTTAAAGAAAACTACTGAAGTATTATTTCCATTGCATTTATTAGGATAAAAAAATCATCAACTGTTAAATCCATTATTCTTTCATTAGTCAGATAATCTGATTTCATACATTATTTTAAAAATGGGACAATGGGACCACCGGTTAACGGGTAGAGTTTTTGTTTTACATGTGAATTAGCATAAATCCCACTCTCATCATGCCAAGTGTTGATGCCAAATCTTTTGGAACCATTTAAATCTGTGAACTGAGAACGGCATTTCCTGTGGACTATTGAATAATCATCTTGAGAAGGATAACCCTATGGGAGGGGAGAGAAAGAGAAATGATATTGCATAACTAAAACATGTAAAAAGAAGTGATCTCTAACAGTCAATCTTCAATGTATTAGTCTTATTATGAACAAAAGTTAATTTTCAAATACTTGATTAATTTAACCTCTCAAATTACAAATGCCTCAATGAAAAAAATGGCTATTGCATTTCTATATAATTTTGAAAGAAGAAACTAGTTCATGGTTGTTTTATTTATGAAACTAAAAATAACTTATTGTACACTTAAAATTTTTCTAAGCCATAAACTTACAAATAAAGGGTAATTTAAACTTTATGATCATCTATAAAAGACCCAAACAATTATAATTTATCTATCATTCAATACCTTTTTAAAATTAATGTGTTATAATCATTCCAAAAAATAATATCTTAGGTTATATCTTTTTTCCTTGGGCTATATCTTTAATAACTACATCAAATCACACTTGCTAGTAAATGCCAAGTTCAAAGGTTCATTCCTATGAGAAATTTACCTCAGTGTAATCCAGCACAATGTGTAAGGTATTTATCCTTAGAGCACTTCAGAAAAGCTTGTATTGTGATAAAATGAGACACTATCACTGACCATTTCCCAAAGGAAATACTGATTTTTTTCAAATTACATCAAGGGTAATGGTGGACAAGAAATACGAAGCCCTTGATCTGATCATATGATGTCTGTCTTAAATTGATACTAATTTTAAAGCACTAAAACAATACTGCAATTAAATTACCAACTCTATAAAACAATGAAAGAACACCAAAACATAGTTCAAATCTTAGATTGGCTTTATGGAAAGTAACTGAAAATTCAACCATAGCAATCATAGTATTTTGTTATTTACGGAGTGCCTATTATGGGGTGGGCATGGTAGGTAAGTCTTTTTTTAATTCATTCATAACAGGGCTCTGAAGTTGGAATAATTATCCCTACCTTACATATAAAAAAGAAAATTTGTCTAAAATCTCCGAAGGAGAGAATTTAAAGAGTGCCAATATTAAGTGACTCAGACAGGACTTCAAACTAACCCAGCTGACTGTACTGACTGTAAAACCCATGATTCTTCTAGAAGCCTCGTGAATTCTTAATAATTCAGTGAGGAAAAGAAGTACAAATAAATCGTAAAGCTACATCTTATCTATGTTCCTTTCTACATACTTTGGGCTTTTGCTTTCCTTACTTGGTGCCTGTTTCTTTGTGTCTTGTATGTTTGTTTGGTTTTGATCGGATAAAGGCCCTTTCGATGAGATTTGAGCAGCCCTGGCCAAAACTGCCCGTCAGAGAGAGGCAGTGTCTGCTCATTCTTGATCGCCAGCTGCGATCAAACTGAAGAGAGTATCAAATGCAAGGTCAAAGTGTTCCTTTAGCATCTCTTAGGCAAAGAGGATGGTTCGTTTTGATAAGCCGAGTGCCAGGATTAAATGTGATGTTTTAGGAAAAGGATCCTGGCAGCAGAAGGGACTAAGATCAAAGGTGGAAAGGGCTGGGTTCAGGAACGGTGATTAGAAATGGATATCAACTATTCGCATCATCAACTGATGGATGGGTAAACAAAATGTGGTCTATTCACACAATGCAATATTACTTGGTAATAAAAGGAATAAAGTACTGATAGATGTTATAGCACAGAAAACATTATGCTAAGAGACAGAAGCTAAACCAAAATACCATACATTGTATGATTTCTTACATGAAATGTCCAAAATAGGCAAGTCCACGGAGACAGAAAGTAGCTTTTCAGGAGATGGAGAAGGGTGTTAATGGGTGTGATGGCCAATTTTTGTACCAACTCGACTGGATCACGGAGCACCCAGACATACACACACATGCCTTACACACACGCAATATAACTCACAGCCTCATGGACCTCAGAATATGCATGAGCAAACCTGGAAGGCTCTAATCATAGAGTTCTCCAAATGTGGAAAAAGTATCCTTTGCCAATAAGGCTTAAACCAGAGTTGAAATGGAAAGTAGGAAGATAGGAAGAGTCTGCCTGGGGAACTATAGGGAGAAGAAAATAAGGGAAAAGGAAAGCAGAACAGCAGAAACAGCCAATGTATTTCCTAACGTCTCCATCCCTGCCGAGACTTTCATCAGGCAGAGTCTGCTTGCCCTGGACAGAGAGAAGTGCACTAGATAAATGAGAGTAATGGTGAAAAGGCATTGGGGGCCGTCTCCTGGGCCCCATCTCTCGTGAGAACTTCTGAAGCAAAACACCTCTGCCCTTTCATTGCCTGGGGCACATAACCACGCTGGTAGGACAGCACTGTCAGCAGAAGGAGGCACTGAGAGTCACCAGTCCTGAGCCACTTTCGATATTCTGTGGCATAAACAATAGCCTGGAGTAGCTGCAGTTCTGCAAAGAGGGTTCAGCTCTCAGCTACAGAGCTGAGCATTAGCTCTGGGACTGAATGGGAGTTACAGAAGGCTTCTGCGGGGTCAACAGTAACTACAGGAGTAAAAATAAGACCGAGTAATCCTAAATGTGCCACAAGGGTTCCAACCAAGTCCAGAGAAAAAGAGAGAAAGAGAAAGAGAAAAAAATCTGACAGTTAACAAAGTCTGCAGGCCACTAATGCCAACAAGGAAAACAGCAATCAGGCGGACTAGGTATGTCATCCCAGAGACCAGAACAAGCGAAAAACAAAACAAAACAAACCTTATTCTCCCTCCCTGGCAACAGGATGCTAAGTCATATTCCTGTCTCCATATACCTGGATGCCACCTTAGGGAGAGTTACTATTGCTGAGTAACAGGCCAACCCATACACAGCGTGTAATACAATAACCATTTTCAGATTCTTTGGGTCAGGGGCTTGGAAAGGGTACGTGAAAGAAAGCATCTCTGTTCCACAATGCCTGGGGCCTCAGCTAGGAAGACTTGAAGGGGGGCAGGGGCTGAAAAACACTCTTATTTCAATTGGTAGTTGATGTTGGCCATCAGCTAGGACCTTACAGGTTCTCTCTAGGTGCCTGCTTGGGCTTCTTCATGGCATGATTACTGGGTCTGAGAACAAGGACGCGCAAAGATAACCAGGAGAAAGCCATACTGCTTTTTATCACCTAGCCTCAAAAGTCACAAGCATAACTTCCCCCACAGGCGCAGTTCACACAGTTCTAGGGGAGGTGGTACAGACTATGTGTCTCCGTCAAAGTCACACTGTAAGAGCATGTGAGTGGCAATGTGTGTCGCAGCCATCCGGGGACACTAAGAATCTGTCACAGGGAGAAAAGCAGGACGTGTTAGGGTTCCCAAGACTATCTCTAGGTCCTAGGACTTGCTAGAAGGACTCACAAGACTCAACATCTAGGGTACTGGGGGCTCTGATTTATTACAGCAAATGGATGCAAGGCAAAATCAGCAAAAGGAAAGGGCACACAGGCTGAAGTCCAGAGGAAACCAGGTGCAAACTTCCAAGAGTCCTTTCCCAGTGAGTCACACAGGACACACTTAATTCCCCCAGAAATTAGCTGTGAAATGCTCTCTACTGGGGAAGCTCACTGGAAACTCAATGACCAAGGTTTTTGTGCGAGCCGGTCACGAGGCACCCTCTGCCCTCTGCGGAATTCCAGACTTGCAGAAGGAAAGCAGGTGTTCAGCATAAACCACATGGTTCGCACAGTTTAGGAACAGGGAGCCATTCTTATTAGAGAATCTTATCTGGAAAGCCAAGGTTTTAGATGTCAACCAAAAGCCAACCTCACAAGCAGCCTTTATCACGGAGAGCAGTCTCAGTTCTGCTATGATGGTTCTTTGCTGCAAACAGGCGATGGGGAAGGATCTCTAAGAAAGTGAGTTTTCAAGGGAGATTAAACACTTCCTACAGGAACTATTTAAATTATGCAATCAGACCAAGCTTTAAACGGATTGAGGAGTTGGTGTGGTCCCACCCATGGTGGGCTTGGGAAGAAGGCTGGTTATCAGTCAGACGCATTTCCTCTGTGTGTGTGAGTTTCAGACAGTTGCTCTATGTCCAACACACGAACATAATAATGGAGTGTTTATTCAACATCGATTTGACAGGAGTGGGAAGAAGTGTTTAGAAACTGTGTATAGAAACAGACCTTTGAATTACTACTCGTTGCTGTTGGCTGATCCGTTATTCTGGTGCTTCACAGAGCCGGAGTTTTGACAAAGGTCATTGAAGATAGAACTACCACCGCAAGCTTTTTCTGAGCCCTTCAGATGAGGGTAACTGGAAAAATTTGTCTGAGCTGTACGGCGAGTGGGCATTAGCCCACAATGGCTCATGCAGAGCCGGGCTGAAGGAGACATTTCATAGGAAGAATGTTGAAGACTTACCCAGCTAACTGGGGATAAAGAACAGAAGATGTTCCATAGTCTCAAACCTGTATGGCTGGGAGAGTCTTAACAGCATTAAAAAGGATAAGAAAGACATGGCGATGAGGAGGACATGTTTTAGGAGGAAAAGGTGAGTCAGATTTTAGGCATTTTAAAGTAGAGATGACATCAGCAGAAATCTTTACTTGGAAGGTGGTGCTGTGGAACAGCTGGCCTGGAGGGAGGTCCATGCCCTTTTGCACAGCAGTGAGCATGGACTGGGAAAATAGCTCTGAAGGACGTTATTGGGGCCATGAATTATACTTGAACATAGACTGTGGATTACACGATTATATTGTATCAACTTTTCTGAGGTTGAAAACTACCATAGCTATGAGTGCTTGCTCTTAGGGAAGCCGCATTGAGTTATTTAGAGGTAGAGGGCCACAATGTCTCCAGTCTACGTTCAAATGGTGAAGAATTGGTGGTGCCGAGTAAAGATGATAGGGGAGCTCCTTGTGCTATTCTCCCAGCTTTCCTTTAAGTATGAAAATATGTAGCCCCCAAAAGTGATGGTTGGGGAGCCATGGAGCGGGTGAATTCTCCGAGATTGTGTAAAATGAGAGAAACAGGGTTCTGGGATCCAAATCTTGGGGACGCCGAGGGTTGGATCCACAAAGAAACCGTGACGGGCACAGGAGAGACATGGAGAACGCGTTGCAACGCCACAGACTCTGAAGGGAGAAGGAGGTTGAAGAGTGCAGTGCAAGCCAACAAACCCCACTTCTAAAGACGCTTCGGGGGGGCAGGGCCTGACAAAACACGACCAACGGTCAGGATCAATCTCTCGTCATCTTTGAGGGCACTGTTTCGGGGAAAGGCTGAGACAGTCAAATGGAGCGTCCGGATGAAAGACGGCAAAGTAAAGAGCATCGGACAGTGAGTACTGAGGACAGCGGGTCCTGCGGAATCAGGAGCCGCTTCAGGTGAAGCGAGAGGATCACTGCGGGGTGGGGCGCAGGGGGATCTGTCTTACGGTTAAGGAAGCTTGCTTCCTTTTCTTCGCTTTCCGCTCTTCTTTTTAACGTCATAGAAAGGCAGGTTAGGGCGTGAGAGGTCTTCTTGGTGAACAGTCACCTTCCTTTATTATGAAGGACAGGCTACGGTTTTACTGCTTACATCAGTAAAACGTATCGGTGTATGTTTAAATCCTGGGCATCCTACTCTTAGCCACCGGGCCCCTCCCCATTCCATCCCATCACTCCTTGGCTGTTATATCCTAATCTAAGAACCATTATTTTCCAAACCTTTTTTCAGAATACATGACCTTGCTGGTTTTTAGTTAACGGTACATCCAGTCTTCACCCAGTTTTTCTACCAATCTTCCAAGGGACTGTTCTGTGGTTATTCTTACTTTATTTCATCCTTTTTCTCTAGGACCTTTTATTTTTATTTATTTATTTTTAAATAATTACTTTATTGTTGTTCAATTAGTTATTTGCAACGACTCCCGTCCCCTCCTCCCTTCCCCTCCAACCCCACCTCCCCCCCAAAGCCTCCCTCCTCCCCCTTAGTTCTGTCCATGTGTCCTCTACTGTGATTCCTGAAAACCCTTCTCCCCATTGTCCCCTCCGCCCTCCCCCTGGCTATTGTTAGACTGTTCTTAATTTCAAGTCTCTGGTTATGTTTTGCTTGCTTTTTGCTTTTGTTGATTATGATCCAGTTAAAGGTGAGATCATATGGTATTTGTCCCTCACTGCCTGGCTTACTTCACTTTGCATAATGCTCTCCAGTTCCATCCATGCTGTTGCAAAGCGTATAAGCTCCTTCTTCCTTTCTGCTGCATAGAATTCCATTGTGTAGATGTACCATAGTTTCTTGATCCATTCATTTGTAGATGGCCACTTAGGTTGTTTCCAGCACTTGGCTATTGTGAATTGTGCTGCTGTGAACATTGGAGTGCAAAGGTTCTTTTATTTTTGATCATTTTATTTTCAAAGTCATTTTCAATTTTAGGCCAGCCTCCTGGAACATCAGTAACTCTGTCTAACTTAATATCATAAGATAATTTGAAAGCATAGTTCAATTCTCTCATCCAAATCATCCATAAAGATGCATAATGGGCTAGGTTTCCTGGCCGGAGCAGCCACTGTGACCTAACCCTGTGACCACCACCACAGACGGCTCTTAGCCAGCTGGCACTCATACGGCAAAGGCTGTTCTACCCTGGCATGCCTAGAAGTGTGCTCATTCGGGGTGCTCCCTTTACTCTTAAAAAGGTATTTTAGGCAGCAAACTTATTAATGTAAATATCACATTGAATGGAATAAAAATAGGCATAAAAGCAGACTGCTGTGATACCTTGTTTCATTTTTTAGTATGCATTATGTAAAAAGTTCTTTAGCACTTACATGTACTTGACTAAAAACCTGTCTCCCCCAAATAAGGCTGTCTTCTAAGCACACACGCAGAGTGATGTGGAAGGAAAAGAAAAACTCTCCTATAGCCAGTGAACTTTACCGACCCTGGGGATCACAGGGAATGGGCATCACAGACAGGTCCCTCCATTCATTTCCTTCGCTACTTTTAAAATCATATAATTTCCATTGGATATTTTTTCTCCTGATGATTTCATTACACACATCAGAATAACTGGCAAACATAGCTATAATAAATATATAACTAGTTATATATATTTTGTTACATATATAAGAAATATTTACCATCCATTTTTATTTGATAAAATTTCACAAAGGAAAAGTACTTGTAACAAATTCAGGTATTCAACTAAAAGAAAGTAGTCATAGGAAAGGCAAGGAAGTCTAGGCTGCAGGTATAGAGGTGAGCATTTATATCATTAATGAGTCCAGTCACCACAGTAAGGTCTCATCACAGAGAGAAATGTGGGGATCTGCATGAACGAACGTCACAAAGTAACCTGACAATATCGCATGGACTTTAATAATGGCCAGCATCAAAAACTAAGCAGTATACTATTGAACCTTAGCTATTGACTACTTTTTTTCTTCCTTATGCACAAATTTTTTTGGTACTATCATTTTAATCACATAAAAACAAATCTCATTTTTCTTATTCTTCAATCTATATTATGTGAGGACATCTGTAACTCTTTTATATATTTTTTACTTTTTTATTGAATTTATTGGGGTAACATTAGTTAACAAAATGATATAGATTTCAGGTGTGCAATTCTATGATACATCATCTGTATGTTGTAATGTGTGTTCACCACCCCAAGTCAAGTCTCCTTCCGTCACCATTTATTTCCTCATTACCCTCTTCTACCTCCTCCCACCCGCTTTTCCTTCCAATAATCACCGCGCTTTGTCTGTGTCTGTTTGTGTTTTTTGTTTGTTTATTTGTTTTTGCTTAGCCCCTTCATCTTTTTCATCCAGCCCCACAAACTCCCTCCCACAACTATTTTTCATGTTTTATATTTGTAGTGGTATAGTTAGGTATAAATTTGAGGCTTAGGGTTCTCAATATAAAATTTTTTTTTGTTTTTCTTCATTACAAAAGTCAAATATGTTTATTGTAGAAATTAAAGATAATCAAAAAGAAGAAAATGAAATCTCCCACTGCCCCAAGTTTCTTAACGTAGAACTGAGCTTTATGACCTACCCCGGAACAAAAAGGAAATCATGATTATTTAACTTCAGAAGTCAATGTAAGTGCAAATACAATTACAGAAAAACATAGGGTTCTTTTTACTAAATACCAAACAATAATTCAGAACTGAGTTTCCTGAAAGTAGACACCCACAATTTCTCAATTGTTGGTGATATACAAGATGAGCAGAAGTTATAATGTTTATTTCCTAATTTTCAAGTAGACTTGAATTAAACATCTGCCAATGTCCTTAATCAAAAAGATTACTTGGTTATAATTAAATGACTACTAGGATAGGACAGGATCAATGAAAGAGGCAGGATCAATAAAAGAGAATCAAATCAAAGAGTAGAATTCTAGAGCCAGAAAGTCATGAATATCTTTCTGTCTCTATTAGTGAAGATTCTCCGGGAGAGAAAGAATCAAAGAGACTGAGA
>PVJI01032725.1:0-11923 GCA_004026765.1 Micronycteris hirsuta
GGAATTTCCTCAAAAATATAACTGTCTTTTTACCCAGCAATTCCACCAATTCAAAAGAACCTACGCACTGCAGTGTTCATTGCAGTACAATTTACAATAGCCAAGTGCTGGAAGCAACCTAAGTGCCCGTCACTAAATGAGTGGATCAAAAAACTGATACATTTACACAATGGAATACTACACAGCAGAAAGAAAGAAGAAGCTCCTATCCTTCACGACAGCATAGATAGAACTGGAGGGCATTATGGTAAGTGAAATAAGCCAGGTGGTAAAAGACAAATACCATATGATCTCACCTATAAGTGGAACCTAATCAACAAAACAAATAAGCAAGCAAGATATAACCCAAGATATTGAAAGAAAGAAGTAACTGACAGTAACCAGAGGGGTAAGAGTATGAGTTAAAAGGAGAACTAGGGGGAAGGGTCGTCAAGGAACATGTATAAAGGACTCATGGACAAAGTCAAAGGGGCATAGGATTCAGGGTGGGAGGTGAGGATTGGGGCAGGAGGGAGTGGTGGGGAGAAAATGGAGACAACTGTACTTGAACAACAATAAAAAAAGGGGGGAGCCCTGGCTGGTGTGGCTCAGTGGATTGAGTGCCTGCCTGCGAGCCAAAGGGTCACTGGTTCGATTCCCAGTCTAAGGAACATGTCTAGGTTGAGGGTCAGATCCCCAGTAGGGGGTACACAAAAGGCAACCACATATTGATGTTTCTCTCTCTTTCTTTCTCCTCTCTAAAAATAAATAAAATATTTTTTAAAAGGGAAATATATACTGCAGGTTTTATTATTGAAGTGTCTTTTAATGTGTTTATTTAAATTATTTTTATCAGATTGAAATCAAGCATTAACTGTTTTACCTAAAATAAAAGATTTTAAGAATTTCAAAAAAATATTGCTGCATACTATTTATTCTGCAGGGGGCATGTGCTTCATCACCCCCTACAATTTACTTAATTAACACAAACCCAATCCTTCCTTTAGATCAAATGTCAATTCCTGTAGAATTTCCTATAACTTAGGCACCCTGACATATGTCCTCAGAGAACTAGCCAAACTTTCTCTAGAGAACTTAGCATAGTTTGTAAGTATAAATTTATCTGGGTCTTGAATTGATTAGTCTGTCTCCCCGAGTAGACCATAAGTTCCCTAGAGGCAGGAACAGTGTCATTTTTATCACTATTGAGTGCTAGTACTTAACACAGTGTCACATAGTGTAGTTAGTACTCAGTAAGTATGAATAAGTGAGAGGTAATAAGTTCACAAAGGCCTCTCCACTTCACACTAGGGATCTTTAATGTTATCCCCAAGGTAGTGAGGAATTGCTGATAGTTTCAAAGTAGGGGAGTGACTTGATCGGGTTTTGCTTTTTTTTTTAAGATTTTATTTATTTTTAGAGAGAGGGGAAGAGAGGGAGAGAAACATCCATGTGTGACAGAAACATCAACCGGTGTGTCTCACATGCCCCCAAGTGGGGACCCGGCCCACAACCCAGGCGTGCGCCCTGACTGAGAATCAAACCAGCAACCTTTTGGTTCACAGGCTGGTACTCAATCCACTGAGCCACACCAGCCAGGGCAGATTTTTCTTTTAGAAAAGATAATGTTGCAGGCCAGAAGGATACAGACTAGAAGGAATAAGATAATGTGCTAGGTATAGAACTCAGTTTACAAGCCGTTGTAATAGTTCAGACAAAAATAATGATGATCTGAACTACTTTATCTCCTCTGGGCCAACCATCTCACAATCCATCCCTCAGCTCATTCCACAAATGATCTGAGGTTACTCACCACAGAAACACAGTAAAATTATAAAAATAAATAAGGAAAATTTTAAAGTCAGGATAACACACATGAGCATCAGCAAATCAAAACTGAGGAACCCTGTTGATAATTGTGAGAGAGGAAGAGAAGAGATATCAGTAGGAATAGAGCACAGATATGAAGCCAGTAGGTGTCACACAGTTAAGCTGTGAATTTGGCTCTGATCATCCTGGAGTCCCTGTAAAATGGGAGACAGGATCAGCCACATAGTTTTTATTGCAGACAGGAAAAGGTATACTCATTCTTCAGCTCTGGATTAGAATGGTAGTATTAAGAATGGAAAGAAGAGGATACATTAGAGAGAGATTAGAGGTAAAATTGATAAAACTTAGTGATTAGAAACCCTAGAAGAGGACCAGCTTGTAAGGCAAGAAGAAAATGATGACATTTTTGGACATGGTGAATCTGAGGTACCCATGAATCATTCAAATGGAGACCTGAGAGTAGGAGGGGTAATTATATGAAACACAAAAGACAGATGGGGGAAAATTCTGCTATGCAGATGGGGAAAAAAAGCCAAAGAAGAGATATTGGGGATGCAATGCCAGGGTCAGTACTTTCCAGGGTTAGAGGGACCTCTGGGCCTCTGGCTCCAGAGCAACTTGGGAGGCACACTCTGGGAGGGATGGCCTGAAGGCCTGCCAGCCTAGGCCCAGAATCTACCTGTCTCAGCTTAGACTCAGCCCAGACAGGGTAGGGTGGGGCTGAACCTCCACATAGGAGCTAGGCTTCCTAGTGATGAGTCAGGGCTAGGCGTCAGCTTTATTACTTGGCAGCTTGGGCCAGGAAAGTGAGTGTTAGCTTTGTTCTGAGATTGAGGATAACTCTAACTTTTGCATATTTTTTGTTAATTCATTTCTGTTTGTCCTGAAATTATATATGACCCCAGCTTAAAACTCTTCAGTGGTGTTCTGACACCTACAGGCTAAAGTCCAAGCTCCTTAGCAGGGCATACATGACCACCCTCATCTGTCCAGCTATTCATCACCCTGCTCTCCAGTCACACCAAACACTTGACTGAACTGAAAAGCCATGTTTTATGACTCCTCTGGGCCATTAGACATGCTGTTCTCACTGCCTAAAATGCCCTTCCTCTGCTGGCTTTCTCCTCTGTTTACCTGAAGAGCTACTACTTTTTTCCTAGTATCAGCTGACCTCGCCTAAGAGGTCCTGCCTAACCATCATCACTTTCCCAGCTGAATTTGGCTCCCCTGCCCTGAGCTCCCACAGCCCCTTGGGCTTCTTCTTTTTTATTTGTACTCAGTGTTTGTGGGAGAAATTAAATACAATGCCTCCTATTGGGTGATAAAGGGGAAGAGATTAAGATGTACAAATTGTCAGTTATAAAAAACAAAAACAGTAATGGGACTATAAAGTACAGCATAGGGAATATAGTCAATAGTATTATAATGACTAGACTTATTGGGGTGATCACTTCGTAAGTTAGATGAATGTCTAATCACTATGTTGTATACCTGAAACTAATACAATAATGTATGTCAAGTATAATTAAAAATAATTTTTTTTAATTCAATGCCCTCCAAAAGGACATATGGGCTTATGGGAGTCAGGGAGGTGATTGGGCAATGTTACATAACTTTGGAATGAAGGGGTTGGACATCAAGGTGTGCTGAGTTTTAGTCACAGCCTTGCCAACTAACAAGCTTATTTTACTTTTCCTGCCTCCATCTCTCCAGTTGTTTGATGGTAAGATAAGACTGAAAGTTTTCAGTAGTCCCTTCCAGGTCTGATATACTAAGATTTTTTTAAATGTTGGAGAAAGAGGTAAAAGAACTCATGGGAGAGAAGAAAAGAACAAATGAGAGCCAGCCCACCACCACAATAAACAGTGCAGATTTACCTGGCAAGAATCCTGTGACCTTTTCAGCCTGGCAGGTACTGCTTATTATTTATAACATTCCATCCAGTAGTGTGGTGTGTGCAGTGCTTTATAGATGACTCAGCCCTTTCACTAACGTTGTTGCATTTTACAGCAGCCAGTAACAGAAGCAGAACAAACATTTAAACGCTATCCCTTTTTCACAGAAGAGAAAACTGAGAAAGAAGTGGTTGTCCCAATCAGTGCTCAAATGACTTAAGGTTTAAATAGTTACAGTCACCCTGTGTGTGGGAGACCAACATTTCTGGCTTGCCAAGGATGTGGACTTTGAGTTTTAAAACCAGAAAAGTTCCAGGCACATCAGAAAGTTTGATCATCTACACAAATAACTAGCCATCCTGCCCCTAAATGCTCTTGAAGCAAGGGACTGTAACTGGGGAGCAGTGTGGTAGCATCATCATTTCCCCATGGTCCTGCCCTACTGGGGGTCATGTGGCTAATCTAACTCATTTTCCCCCAAGCAGGATTACATCTGACTGGGTATCTTTTGGCTTAGTGGTTCACAGCCCAAGATGCACATTAGAATCAGTTAGAAAGATATGCAAAAATAACCATGTCTGGACCCAACCCTACACCAATTAAATCAGAATCTTCTGGCTTAAGTGAAGTCTAGCCATCAGTGTTTTTTCAAAAGCTCTTCAGGTGATTCTATTGTGCAGCCAGGCCTAGGAACTATTGAGTCTAACTGTTGTAAGCTTTAACCACAGAGTAGATTGAGCCCCTACATAGAAAAATTTCTCCCCCAAAGCCTCCTTTCTTCTTCTGCCTTGCTCGGCCTTTCAAAATACAAAACTTCCTCTAGACACTTAGAAGAGGCCTTCTGCAGAATGCATAAGCCCTTCCCCACCCCTCCTCTTTTCCTGGCAGCTTAAGGTGATCCCCTTCCCGGAATTATTGGCATTTTAGCTAAGGAATTTTGGAAAGCATTCAAGATTCAAAGGACAATACACTAATGGTGAAAAATCAGACATTGGGGAAGTCTCTTAAAATAGGGAGATTGGTTGGTCTAGGGCCCTTGTAATAACACCATCTAGGTAACCACCTTCCTGTTCAGCCTAATAATAGAGCCAATTTAAACTCTCTGACCCAAAAGGAGGGAAGAGTTATAGGAGTGTCAATCTCCTTGCTGGAAGTCCTGTAGTTCCCACTGGTCAGATGTTGTGAGAGAATGGAGCAGCTGATGCAGCAGGGAGGTCAGTCAGGGGAAGGGAAAATCTCTCGAACTGGATAGGGGAAGGACACTAGGCTGACTGTGGTCTTTACTTGAACTCACTGTAGGTCCAACTGGGCTTTACTGCCAGGGTCCCTTGCTCTTACCTTTCCCATCAGCCCCAGGCAAGAAGTGCAAATCCACAACATTTGTCAAGTATGAGACTCTCAAATACTGGAAGGGAACTGACTTGGAAGCCATCTAACTGACTTGCTGACTCTCTGTACACCTCTAGTGGTGAGAAGCTTACTTTCCATACCTAGGTAGACTGCCTACTCAATCACAAGACAACTAGAGTATTTGAAGAGCTTCTTTTATTTAAGCCCAAATCAGTTTCCCTGTAATTTTTATCCTTTCTAGTTTCAGCTTTTTCAACTGTTTCTCTGAGTTGGGTCTATTCCTTCCTAGCCTACTTAATTCCTTCTGGACAGACCCTAATTTGTTATTTGTCTGTGTGCCTGCTAATATGCCATGCTGAAGCTGGACCCTGGAGAATGCTGCCCAATATAGAAGTGAACTTCTAGAAATGATATCTATATTAATATAATCCAGAATATCACACAAACACACAGACACACCCTAACTTACACTCTCTACATACTGATATGCTGATTTATAATCTGCTTTTTTCATTTAATATTTCTGATGGGCAATTTTGTATGTCAACAAATATAAATCTATTTCACCACTTTAAGTAGGTGCATAGTGTTTCATTGAATGGATGTACCAAAGTTTAATGAACCATTCTGCTATCAAAAGACACTTGAGTTGTTTTCAATTTTGTAATAACAAACAGCATTGTAATGAATAACCGGATGCATGTATCTCTACACGCTGGTCTGCATTTATTCCTTGCCGAGTCCAATGGTAAGAAAATTTTAAATTTTGATACATATTGCCAAATAATCTTCAGAGATATTGTTCTAACTTCTATTTTCATGAGCAGTGCATGCAAGTACTTTTATCCCACCAATACTGGGGTATCAGTCATTTTAATCTTTGCCAATGTGCTAGACCAAAAAAAAATCCTCTTTGTCTTTATTTTCATTTAGTTAATTACTAGTGTGGTGGAGCATTTTTTCGTGTTAAGGTAGCCATTTATATTTGTTGTTTTTAAATCATTGATTTATATCTTTTTGGTTTAAATTAATATCTTTATTTTTTCCTTTTTTTATTGTTGTTCAAGTACAGTTGTGTCCATTTTCCTGCCACCACTTTCACCTTCCCACCCTCAATCCTTACCCCTTTTGGCTTTGTCCATGGGTCCCTTATACATGTTGCTTGACGACACTTCCCCTTCTTTCTCCTGTTATCTCCCTCCCCCCTCGCCTCTGGCTACTGTCAATTTGTTCCTTATTTCCATGTCTCTGGAAATATTTTGCTTGCTTATTTGTTTTGTTGATTAGGTTCCACTTATAGGTGAGATCATATGGTATTTGATTCATATAGTTTGTTCAGTTTTTCCTGAGGTGTTTTCTTTTTATTATTTACATATAAAATGTCTTTATATTTTTAAAGATATCAGTCCTTCATATGTCAAATATCTTGCAAATATGTCTCCAGTTTGTCCTTTGTCTTTTGACTTTAATTTTTACAACACAAAATGTTTTTTATTTTTATTGTCAATTTTACCAGCATTCATTTTGTTATTTCTCTTATCCTGCCAAGGTTATAAAAATATTAACCTATACTTACTTCTATACATTTAGGGTCTCCTTCCAACTACTATATCTTTCCTCCTATTTCCTGCCCTTCATCAGAACTCACAATCTAGTACCCACTCTCCTCTGCTTCCTTCTAGGAGACTACTAGATTAAACTTAAAAACTGAGATATGCCAATAGTGGCTTATGTGTTCTCAGGCTCCCAGGTTTGCTGTCATGACATGTTGATAGGGAATTCTTGCAAGCATTATCTCACAAGAGTACGTTTGTAAGGGTGCCATTTGAGTGTTAAGATAGGTATCTAAGTGAAGGAAATGATTTAGAGGCAGCAGATGCAGGTAGGTAGAAGGTATATTGGAAAGAGTAGCAAGTTTAACACAACAAACATGCATTTTGGATCCCAGCAGTAGTGTGTTGTAATCGATTTATATCCCCTCTCTGAGACCCAGTTTTCTCATCCATAAAATGAAAATATTACCATGTGTTCTTTATGGCTATCGCCTGTTTGCCATCTGGGCCCTGCCCCTCTGTTCTCATTCACCACGGCACTGCCAGCATCTAGCACAGCACCTGACAAACAGTAGGTACTCAGTAAATGTTTATTACCTGAATGAATGTACACAAAAGAAAGTGACTGGCAAACAGTAGGCACTATGTGCAGTGGTTCCTGTGCTCTCCTTCTCAGAATGTCCCCAGAGCTGGCTCAGACTTCACCTGCCCCTTATGGAAGAAAGGTTTTATACTTCTCCTCACTTCAACTTCAGACAGTAGGGGACTACCTCCTTCTCCCTGATTAAGGAGCTGAGGTAGTTAAAAACCCCAGGGCTAAGGAGGAGCTGAGGACAAAGGGGAACTGCTCTCCATTTCCCTCAGTGGGGTGGGGCATGCTGCCAAAGAGGTACTAGTCTTCTCTGAGGGTAGCACACCACACCCATATGCTGGTTTAGGAGCCAGGAGCCGTGGAGTCCATAACCTTTCTACTTCCCAGACAGAGAGCAATCTTTTAATCTGGGAGATCAAGATTGGGAACCTGGCTCTGCCACTTATTCATCCTGTAACCTTGGGAAATTCACTTTCAATTATCTGGGTCTATGAAGAATGGAGCTCATAATACTTGCCCTAGTTCCCTCATCAGGAGCAAGTGAGGTAACTATAGTCCCACATATTTGTTACAGCATTTTTGCATACAAAGTTATTTCATTGCAACTTTACCACAACTCTGTGTGGTGAGTATCATTATACCTGGGTTACAGGATATGAAACTAAGATGCAGAAGGGTGAAGTAACTTGTCCAAGATCACACAGCTAAGAAGTAGTAGAGTTGAATTCAAATTCAGGTCTGTCCAATTACAACTGCTACTACTGAATTGCAGGCGCTATGCTAGGCTCTAGGGATACTATCATCAATAAGTCCTGGTTTGTCAGGTTATTCACAGTTTAGGATAGGAGGCAGGCAAGTAAATAGCTGAATAAGGCACACAGAGTGATAAAATATACTGGTACAGAGACTACACCAGAATGGAGGAAGGGTATCTAATTCAACCTTGCACAAGCAGAAAAGATTTCACAGAAAGATGGAGCTTCAGCTGAGACCCGAAGAGTGAGCAGGAGTTCTCCACATAAACCAGGGAGGGGAACAGCATGTACACAACCCAAAAGTGTGACAGTATACCTGAACTATAAAAAACTGCAGCAATTAAAGTCATTTGTACCAAAGAAAGAACAAACAAATCAGCTTGTCAGAATAGACTGTAGACACAGTCTCAAATACATAAGAAAATTTATGGCTATCACCTATTAAATTTCACTCAATGAATATTTTATTGAAAAACTATGATGTGACAGATGATTTATTAGGTACTGAGGATACAGATATATTAGTAGAAAAAAAATCACTGCCCTGGTAGAACTTATATTCTAGTAAAAAAGACACAAGTAAATAAACAAGTAAACAAGTAAATAAACAAGTAAATCAAGTAAATCATCCTAATACATAATAATTAGACTGTGATAAGTGCTAAATGATAAAGCAAGGAATTTAATAGGCAATATTGGGGGCAGTCAAAAATTTAGTTAAGAGAGGTCAGGGAAGGCCTCACTGAGAAGGAAAAAATAAAGTAGTAAAATGAAGAAACTGAGGGAACAAACAAGACATTTGGGGAAAGAGCATTCCAGGTGGAGGGATTAGCAAGGGCAAAAGTCCTGAGGTGGGAGCTCATAGGTCCTAGGAACAACAAGGAGGCTCAGATGGCTGCATAAAAGTGAGAGATTGAGAATAACAGGGAATTAAATCAGAGACATAGGAGATGGTTACCTTTGGATGGAAGTAGGTAACTATGCTTTCTGACTTTTTACCTATAGACATGCATTAACTTTTGAGAGAGAGAGAGGATGCGGGAAGGGATGGCAGAGAGTTCTGAAGCTTCCAAAGGCAAATTCTACAAGAGAAGAATTTGGAAAGGTAAGCGAGGACTAAATCACAAACAGGCTTAGGCTTGTGTGTCAGGCTAACGGATTTTTAATTTTATCTAACAGGTACTCTAAGGGGAAGCTCAAGAACGCTTTCAGCAGGAGTGACACAGTCAGAGCTGGTTCTCCACTCCCAACCCCACCCCAAAATATGCTGTTTCTCTAGCCAGTATGGAGTCTAGATTTCCCAGAGAGAGTATGGAAGCAGAATAATCAAGCTATTGAAACAATCCATGCCACATTTGATCTTAGCCAAAAGGCCAAGAAGCAGAAGTAATAACAATCCATGCCAGAGATTATAAACTAGGGCAGAGGTGAAAGAAATGGATCTAAGAGTCTTTTTTTCCTCCCTTCCTTTTTTGAGAGCTATCAATAGCGCCCTCTCTAGTCTTCCTTATATATAAATATTGAGGGACCAAAACCCGCTGACCTCTAGGGGCCCTTCCAGCTAGGACACTTTGGGGTCTTGGAATTTGAGGTGCTTTATTACACTTCCTTCCTGTTCTCTGGCTAGCTCATTATCTGCAACCACTACTACCTTCTCCCTCCGTAATGCCCACTCTGGGGCAGTATTACTATTGTTTTCTTAGGGCTGGTGGAAGCTGAGGCAAGTTTCAGTTCTTCTATCTTCAGTGTATCCTCTGGTATCCCAAGCTGAATGGAGGGGGTAGAAGCCTTCTGGGATATTTTGAAAGCTTCCAAAAATAGCCTCAAGGCCTCAGTCACAGAGCTCAGGGCCAGGACACTGACTGAACACTGGAACTCACAGTCTTTGCCAAGTTCCCACCCCAGGCTCCATCCTCTTACTGAATAAGCCAGTTTTCCCTCCTTCCTTAGCTGTCTCCTTGAAGGGCCCCACCCAAGCCTGAAAAGTTTAATTTAGCCTTAAGTCTCCATCCTTAACTTCTCTAAGAAAGAGCCCAGGATATAACAGTTTATATCCTCTCTAAAAGTCCTTGTGAGCTCTGAGCTGGGAAAGAAAAATAAGACAAAGACAGGGAAAGGTGAGACTAAGACACACAGCCACAGAGATAAAGAAGCTAGAGACACTGGGATATTAGGCAAATAGACAAGGAAAGACAATGACAAAGAGAGAAATAGAAAACATAAGATTAAAGGAAAAACAATTTGAGAGTCTGGGACAAAAGAAAAAGGCTGAGATAGGAATGAATAGAGAGGGCCAGAAAGAAGGTAAATGAAAGAGTGAAAAAGATATGTAGAATCAGAGACAGGAAGAGTGAGAACCAGAAAAAAGAGGAGCCTAACTTCCTTGTCCTGCCCTAAACCTCTACATCAAGCCAACATTGTGTGGCTATAGACCTTTTGAACTGATTCCTGGAAATAGTCCTAATGGAACACAATTCCTCAAGGGTGGGAGTTGACAGGGCCTCCCAGAGGCCATGACAGACAGAAAGATCAAGGTAAGTGTGGCAGTGAGATCAAGCAGCCCTCATATTTGCACAATGCTGTCATCAGGCACTCAAACCCACCATGTACTGCAGATAGGCCAATAAATAGTCACTCTCAAAACAAGTACACAAAAATGGCTCCCAAAATTAGAACGGTTTTCTATTTGATATTTTAAAAGACTTCAAATCCATCATTATAAGAGATATCAGAATATTAATGAACTTCTTATACTGATTTCAATGGTTTAGTATTGTTTTTATTTTTAATTATTTATAGGTAGGGAAACCACAATCTATTCATTATTTAAAACAGGGGTGTTCAACCTGCAGCCTGTGGGCTGCATATGGCCCAGGATGGCTATGAATGCAGCCCAACACAAAATCATAAATTTACTTAAAGCATTATGAGATTTTTTTGTGGTTACATGTTGCAATATATTTGATGGGTGGCCCAAGACAACTCTTCTTCTTCCGGTGTGACCCAGAGATGCCGAATGGTTGGACACCCTGATTTAGGGCCTTTAAAGGTCTTCACCTCACCTGCCACCATGGTTCTGGGTATTAGTGTAGGGTGATGGGAAAAACATGCTCCATTTCTGGGTCTGTTTGGTTGCCTCTCTGACTGTCCCATCTCAGTCATCTTTACCAGAATTTGTGGATAAGAACTAGAAACATTTTATGAAAAACCTCTCATTTGGGCGTTGTAAGGACCAGTAAGGAAGAAAGTAAAGAAGTTTAGCCAAGAAGGTGAAGAAGGGGTAAGGCATAGGACCACATACATTTAAGGCCCACACTGCCTCTGAAATGTGTAAACTTGGGTAGTGACTTCATCCTTCTGAAATTCAGCCTCCTGCTTAGTAAAATGAAACTAATATTAGTTGCGCTTGAGTTCTCATGAGATTAGCAGAGGAATAAGCTACTAGAAACTAAAAGTGTAAGAAGAGTTCCTATTATAACAAAGAGCTTTAGAGAATGTCTGACCATTAATGGTAACACACCTCCTGGTACAGATGAGGCAACAAAGGCTCTCTGAATTTCACTAGGGCAGTAACAGGAGGACAGAGCAAGAAAGCCAGAGAGAGGCTTGGGGAAAATAAAAGTAAACTGGAGCAAGGAGTTAAAGAATGGAACTCTGATGGGGAATTTTTGTTTTTATTTTAATAAAAACTGAGATGTAGACAAGAAAAAGAAATAAAAGGCATCCAAATTGGAAAGCAGCAAGCAAAACTGTCACTGTTTGCAGACGACATGATAGTGTACATAAAAAACCCTATAGACCCCACCAAAAAACTACTCAGCCTAATAAGTGAATTTGGGAAAGCAGCAGGATACAAAGTCAATATTCAGAAATCAAAGGCATTTTTGCACACTAACAATGAAATGTCAGAAACAGAAATCAGGAAAAAAATCCCATTTGATGGAGCAACAAGAAAAATAAAGTACCTAT